>JANTPX010083399.1:0-10915 GCA_024757885.1 Apantesis nais | reverse complement strand
TGACCCCCGTCTGTGTGGGAACCCCTTTGTTCCCTCTGCTTCGATGGGGCGTGAGCGCCTCGCAGCACATCACGCCGCCATCCCTCCCCGGCCTGCTTCTCCTAGGGTGACAGATGACCTCATCTGTCACCCCAGGCCTGCGCCTATGGGGGACGGAGGTCATTTCCCGACCCACTCCGCCGTCTCCTTCGCAAGCATAACTTGCTCGTAGAAGGACACGGCAGAGTTCCATGCACTCTCGCTGTGTACCATGGCGGAAATCATGGTAGCGAGCGAGAGATGGCCGATGGCCGACACGAGGACCCGCCTCTGCTCGAGTGCAGAGCGCGGTATCCACCGTTCGGCCATCGCGTTGGCTCTTTGCGGAAGCATCTTTTGCCCGTGATCACCTGCGTCAGCCGGTACGAGAGGATTCCGTGCCTCCCGAGCCTCCTCTCGAGCCAATCCTCCATAACGGGTCTTACCGCTGCGATAACAGCGTGCCCGGCGCTCGGTTGCCGAAGTCGTTCCCTCCACTCCTCCATGAGGACCTGGCGGAGTTGGGATTTCCGAACCTCAATTTCTCGGGGCTCGGGGCTCCGACCCAACTTCTGCGCCTCCTTGCGGTAATGGTACAGAGCCGCAAGGGCTCTCGCCTCCAGGTCCCATGGTGAGGTCTCATGATAGGTCTACAGACTAGCAGTTATCTATGGCAAGTATAATGTTACTTCATATATTGGGTCGCTCTTACTTTGGATTTTTAAATTGGCTTTGTATTTATTTATTAAATTTTATTGCTCTTTATTAGTATCGTTTGAAGTCGATTCTACCTTTTTTTAATGGTATTTTATACAGATTTCTTTTTATTTAAATATATAGTAATGTGTTTTAAACCTGGATCTGGTGTTCCGCAAATATTTGAGTCAATATGTGAATGTTCCCTGTAACAGATATAAGGCCGTGGTTCATCACATCTCACGTCTGACAATTTGCCTTCACAATTTAAGGTTAGACATCGTTCAACATCGTTTTTGTTATCTGGCTCTGAGTTGGCCCATTCGTGTGAAATTTTCTCCAGTGGTATTCCTGTAAGATAGATCTAAATTTAATATTTATTCAACTGTTTATTTGATAATATTTGATTAATCTCTTCGTTACTCATTGAAACTCCGTTCATCAAACCATCATATTTTTGGATTGCTCTACAATCTATAAAAGAAGGATTTATACATTTTTTATGTAATTGCTAATTAAAATTAAATATTATTAAATTTGGAATTTGAAAATAAGTAAAATAATCACACTAACCATTGATGGAATGATAAAAATGGCCATTAGAAAAAGTTGAATGGATTCCAGTGAAAATATCAATTTTCCCAATGTATGTTAACATAACAGCTTTCAATTCCGATGACGTAGGAGAAGCCAGAATTCCTCCTGAAATGAAAAATAATATTTATTAGTAGTCTATAATATGGTCATTCGTACCATATTTTAAATTAAGACCTTTCTTGTTGGTTTGTTTTATCTTAAATCTGTGGGGGAACAGGTGTCATATACCCTCCAATACAAAAGGCCTCCGAC
This sequence comes from Apantesis nais, assembly GCA_024757885.1. Classification (NCBI taxonomy): domain Eukaryota; kingdom Metazoa; phylum Arthropoda; class Insecta; order Lepidoptera; family Erebidae; genus Apantesis; species Apantesis nais. The sequence goes on along the minus strand of JANTPX010083399.1, from coordinate 9,352 downwards.
TAGGTGACATGGTCATACCAATGGTTGATGTTGAAAAGTTGAGTATATGCTAATAGGGGATATATTCATATCGCGATACAGGGTTAGTAGTTGTGTTGTAGTTTTGTGTATCCTCATTAGATGGCGCTGTAGTATGTTTTATTTTATAGTATTTGTAAGTCGCCCCTCATTCTTTGATAGTCATAAAGAGCTACCAACTCGAAATAGTCCAATAATGAAATCCCTTTCCTAGTCATCAACCACAAATCTGACTTACAAGACTAATCTGTCCCTGGCGTAAATACTGCAGTCTCAGAATCGTTTCTCCCTCCGAGTCTTACGGTATCCTTTGTCCTAGATTACTCTCCCTATTATTTTCATTTTCTCAGTTTACTTTCTTCTTTTGTACCGCGAGAAAACTGCTACATTCAGAAGGATGGGCATGAGGCATGGCCGTCCATATATACATTACGTTATACATTACATTGCGTTCACTGGAAATACAATTGGGAAAATGGCAGGAAATTGGTGATGATGAAAGCTATGTCTTCGTTCAAAATCTTAACATTTATCGACTGTTGATTTTTTCCTTTTTGAGGACGCTTTATTTTCGTTGTTGAAACATTTTTACCCATTCTCATAATGTTAGATGGCCTTCCTGAAATAGGCTATTTAACACTAAAAGAATCTTCCAGTTCAAACCAGTAGTTGGAAAATATTTGAAATTTTTGCTTCACATTCAAATGTTTGGTACACTCTACGACCTGAACGGCTCGATTAGGGTTATGTCATTTCAAAATTACACAGAAACGCAGTCGGGTTTTTTAGTTTCTTAAATCACCATTTCTCTTGTTAAATATAAAGAAGATTGAAAACATATACATTGTTTCACTTTTGTTTTAACCAAAACGTATGGAGATGAATTCAAAAGAATGAATCTGTAGATACGTCCGTCAGTAAATTCCCTCAAAGACCATTCCACCGAAAAAAAGGTTAAATGCTGTATCGTTTAACGGGATGGGCAGTAATTCACGTAAAATCGAACCCTGATACATACGATACGGGCACAATAAACAACAAAGGTCTTTCATTAAGATTCGCGGGCCGTGCCGACTACTGGCCTAAAGGGTTTCGCATTGGTATTCCTCGTGATGTGTTTAGATGTGCGATAGTGCTCAGGCGAGTACGAGGCCTTACTACGCCCCTTATACTACTTTAAACAAAATACTGAAGCTACATGTGTTGTAGAGTAAATTTTGTTTACTTCTAACTTTCACGTTATATGATGTCTATATATATAGTTCCACGTCAAAGGCTACAGGTCACAGGCTACAAGTCGACACGGTAGGCTATCCAAAAGAGAAGGCATAATATTTTGTTGTATGGATGTTTACAAAGTAACAATAATACAATTTAAAGTTTTTTTTTATGAAATTTAATCTACATTACGTTGCGGAACGTTCGTTAATCTCCTAGCGACATATCATGAGATTTGGCTCGATTCTTTCCCTCGTTACATAATCCTATAGTTTTTATTTACAACTAGAGAAAAATAAAATGAAATTTAAATAAGAAACTAGAATTCGATTCGTTCGTTCGTTCATTCTAATTCAATCCACGGGGACTCAAGAGCGGTTTCAAGAAAGTTACAATCACGGTTACAATCGAAGTGCTTGCGCTGCTCTGTGACTTTACGTTTTCTTAGAATTGAACATTGCTATTTGAGGAATAAAAATTACGTCATATTTCAAGCCCTCCCATTTCTTCCCCCTTAACCTATCATGTAACAAGTAACTGTCTCCCTTAAAGAAATTGGGTATATATTTGTTAGATAGAAAAAGCTTACACTGCATCCTTCTTATTTCTATTCTTTTAACAAATCTTAAGCTAGTATTCTTTGGTTAGATATAAATGTGTCTTTGGCCCGTCCCTTGATAAAGGTTATAAACTCATTCTCATTACACTGCCACTCTGAACAGTCCGAGAATTAAATAACATTGTAATGTTAGCACTAGATTTAGTGTCATACTCATACGTGGTACTTCAAGTAGTTAACAGGCACCAACACCATTGTGGTGTAACGGTACCAGTTACCAACCGCGTCTGGTTCGTGTTTATCGCTTAACAGTGTAAATATTTGAACGCCCGCTCCGACGCGCAATGGGTACATCAACCTGGATTTAGTACAAAAAGTACAGGGTAAAGGGATTTTTGTTTTTATATCCGAAGCTATGACGGCCTATAATTGGATTAGTGGCTGACCGTTATAATACTTTTTCCTTTTTGGTATTTTTTTGTAATTCTTAATTAAAGATTTATTTATAACAAATTATAAAGAAAGCCGTTTAGCCTTATATTAATGGTTAGTTGTTTTTTCTGTGAATTATAGTTTTAAGCAGCTAGTATATCAAAGGAAATACGTATGGATATCGTATTGCTTCTAAATCTTTGTTTAACGTCATTTCAATAGAACGCTGTCCTTAAAGCCGATATCCGTTTATGGCAAGTTCAGTAATGGTTGGTAAAGACGAAAAAGGGTAAAGCATTGCTTAGTTTATATAATAAAACATTTTAATGAACAGTGAACATTTACAGAATTACCATATCATCAATTAACATTATACCGCTCACGCCACTGTTGGTAAATAACGGCACTGTAAATTTTAGGCAATTTTTGCCAATTTATCACAACATTTGTAAAGTTTGATGGGTAGTTGTGTTTACAATTTTGGGGATCCCAGAGCGACATTTTCGCGGGTAAATATAGTTTTACCTCCCATCATTACCGGTTTCAAGGATTTAGCTGGATGGTTTTAGGGTTACTAAACCCCTCAAGCCATATGTGAGCGAGCAGGTAATGGGTTTAGTGTAGTTTTGAGATAAAATAAATTCGTTAAAATTGTGATTATAGATGTGCAAAGCAAAGTTACTTAAATGACGAGATAACAGAAAATTCACGTCATTTATTTTAAGTAAACTTTTCCCTTTATCGCTTGGATGGTTTTGGTTTTTAAAAATCTGAAGATACCTTTGTAACTTCTCCTTTATTTCTCTTTTTTAATGTTATTAGAAACTAAAAAAATTCAAATACGACCTATAAAATCCGATTGATATTCTAATTGTAGAATTGAATCAGTTATTTAAACGATTAATGTTTATCTACTGTCAATCTCGCTCAATCGTTTAATGTCTCTGAATCAAGAAATAAACACCGAGTATCACATAATCGGTCCATTAGGTGTACCGATTGCAGGTTTAACAACACCTCAAGCAGTAATAAGACAATCTTAGAGCCGGTACTAATGAGCTCTAAGCTTTTATTATGCAAAGCATCAGAGAGCTATGTTATGTTAAGAATGATTCAACTAGATAAGTATGTACGAGTATGTTATGTTTATTGAACGTTGAACAAGGTACCAGAATACCTCAAAGTTATTAGCGTACTTACAGGTTTGACCACTTTTATAATAGTTTTAAAATGTTAACTAAATTAATTACAAAGCTACGAATACATTTTCGGTACCCGATGTTTCAATCGAATTGAACCAATCGGCGATCGCTACTCGATACTCAACGGTAAAATTTGATGTATCTATGTGCCGACAGTACACTCGTATCACGAGTGGTGTTACTCGTTCGAAATGTCGGATAGCCAAATAAGTAGTATTGTACCTTGCAATAATAACATGATCGCTGATTTAGTTCTGGTTTATATTTTCATAAGACCGATAAGTAATAAAACGTCGGTTCAGCACAGTATTACTGAAAAATCTGATCAAAAAAGTATAAACTATTATATATAGTACTACTATGATTCAGTCGATATACATATTGGATTATCAATACGTATATCGACTGAATCAGACATCGAAAACCTACAGAAAACTGAATGACTATCAATAATAATTTTCAATATTTACATTTTTATTTTTAATATTCTTATTAAAACCTCTTTTTGTAATTATGTTAGATTTAAGGATTAAATTTTTATTTTTTATAATTAGATTTAATATAGCCCCACTGTATTTAATATGCTCTAGTTATGTAAGGCATAGTCTGGAGAGGCAAATAATTTTGGGTCGTGTGGAAGGGAAGCGTGCCCGGGGCAGGGCACCAGCTCGATGGTCGGACAGTGTGAGGATCGTTGTGGGCGGTAGCATGCATCGAGCTGTCCACACTGCCTGCAACCGCTCGGAATGGAGACGACTGTCAAGTGGTCGCGATCCTCAGAAGTGAGGGAACGAGAAAGAAGAAGAATGTAGGTACTACAAGGGTTCCTTATATATTAAGTAGTAACAAATAACAAATTCATACACCACATCTAGGACGAGTTACCTGAGAAAAGCAGGATTTATTAAGTCATGTATAATGATTCATTGAGATATTTGCCAAAAGATCGTGAGAACTCTGTGCTGCAGTTTCTGAATATTTTAACTTAAAAGACAGAATGAACTACTTCTTTACTAAGGTAATTGATATGATTAATTGGTAGAGATGATTGGAAACAATTAAAATGAACAAGAACCGAGTTAAGCAAGTGTATTTATTACAACAGCATGTCATATTATATATAACACAGTACATACTTAAACTTAACCAAGTTCTTTTTCACGTATCAAGTACCATTATAATGCTCCCCTATGTGGGCTGATACCCCAATATAACAAAATCGAACAAAGCAACGCTGTAAAAGGCTAATATTAATTAATCAGAAGTTTCTTATTCTTTTTCTTGCTATATTTTTATGACTCACAACTAAATAATAATTTAATTAACATTGTAAGTAAATTGTGTGATTATTCAAAATATTTTTGTTTAGCACAACTCACAAAAAAAATTAATTAATATTAAGTAATAAAGGCCACAAGGGTAATAAATTATATATCTTCAACAACCTGTATTTATTATAACTGTGTGTGTGTGTATCACTGTAGCCCATATACCTATTTTATAATAGACAGATTCATCATTATAATAGTCATGATAATATATTAATACTACTGATGTAATTGTTTATTACTTGTTGAAATTCCTATTCTAAATGTATAAATAATTGGCCTATATACCTCAAAGACCATTCCTGTGTAGAATTTACACGCACGCACGCGCACACACACACACATACACACATCGTTTACTCATTTACACACACTTATGTACGCTTCTGACATGTTGACAATCTACACAGTTTTATGTAATGGAAATCTATAGTACAGGCCTTGGCTTAGTTAAGACTCCAGATCTCCCACAAATTACGAATTTCTCAAGTTTCTTGTCAACTGTATATTGTATAGCTGATGTAATTTGTGGAGATGAAATAAACATTATTATTATTAATTTGCTAAACTATTATTTTTACATATAAAAGTTATTTTATTTGCTGTCAGACAGTAAACAAAAAAAAACTTTTAGTCACAAGTCATTCTACATCATTACTCATTAAATACATTTAAAAAAAAACATCTTTAATCACAAAAATCACTTTATACATCTGAGGTGCATGTGAAAATTGATTTGACAGCATTCTATAAATTTAGGAAGATTGTGTATAGTGTCAAATCTTAAGATCACATTACTGTAGTCTATTCACATTAAGGAAATAGTGACACATCAGTTCAAGCTTGTTTCCAACCAAACAGGTTCCAAGCTTTTGTACAAAATAATAATTTATGTGGGTGTGGTTTGATCTATGCTACATCTACAATCATTTAAAGGGCTTGAAAGGGCTCTATAGTAGTAAAATTTATACACACCTAAATGTGGCACTGTAACAGTCACTTGATTGTTAGTTCCAACATCAACTGTTGCCATTTTGTTAACATCAACAGATGCAGGTTTGAAGTCATCTGAAACATTAAGTAGGTTACATTACAGTCCTGTTATTTAGTGTAACACAAGTTTCCACCACTCAATAAACACAATTAGGCACTTAAAGTAGTAGTTAGGATTTCTTATCATATTGCTTACAATTAATAGGATTACAAATTATAAATTTGGAACAGGGCCAACACCAGCTTGCAATCAAATCAAAGGCTTAGTTAGCATCAGGTCAAGGACACTTCATCAAGGAATGCTGAAGTAATAACACCATATTTTCAATCAATCAGAATTGTGTAATAGAGAGAGTGAGAAGGGTTCTCACTCTCTCTCTTCAACAAGTAAATAACCTGATGATCTTCACAAATTAGAGCTAAGAACTAAATCAATCATAATCGGTTCATTTGTTTTGGAGCTAAGATGCACATACAGATATACAGACATATCAAATTTAAAACACTTCTTTTATTGCATTGGTTACTATTGAAATCAAAAAAGGAATGTACATATAATTTTTAAACAAAAAGCATTTCCATAGCTAAAAAGGTGTTGCTGTATTAGTAAAAAATAAAAGCTAACAATAGTTTTGAGTTGAGTTTGTTCCATGAGTTAGTTCTAGCTTAACCAATCAATAAACATGGCATTTAAAAAATAAAATACACAAAACTTGAAACTTATTTTATACTTACATTTTATGGTGTGGTACTGCGACACTTTGTTATTTGTAAAGCTTGCTCCCAGCTTGAGCTCTCTAACATCTTCATAATTGAGGCTGTGTCTATCTGCCATTATGATCCACAGATTATGCCATATATATTCCTGAAAAAAATTTTTTGCTCATAAAACTTACTGATTAAACTCTATTGCTGCTATGTCAATATAAGTTTTATTCATTACGTCAAGTAATTATGAAAACTTATATTTTTATGCTTGCATGTAAATAACATAAATATGGTAAATGCTAATGTGAATAAATGAATTTGATACTTCAAGTAATATATTAAAATAAAGATACCATACAAAAGGTTGGTTTGTAAGTTTAGTAATATAGTTGTATGAATTGTGTTTTCTGTTAACTTAGTTACTTTTAAAATTTTGATTTAAGATAACATTGGTAATAGTTATTATAAAATTCCTTCAATACCAATAAAAATAACAATTTAAACAAACTCAAAAATTTCATTAAACACATTAAAACCTTGATTCATGTCAATAAAACTTTCTCTTATCAAGCAAGTTCATATTCACAATTAATTTGTATTATTTAAACTGTGTGTGAAGGTACATCCTATGTGCAAAAAATGGTCCCTAATGGGCATGCCAAAGGTGATAGAACTATTTTAAAATCCTTTTTTTTAATAAGACAAAAACTACATATTTGACCTGTTTAGGGTTTAGACACTAGGGTTATCAGGTCCAAGTGCTCATGCTATGTTTAAAGAACTAGTTTAGCAACTGGTTAATGCTTCTTGTGATCAGAATGTCAGCCTTTTTCTAGCATAGAGAATAAGCATTGCCATTCAATGTGGCAATAGTTTCATATTGCTAGGAATGCTACCAGTAAAATGTTGCAGAAGAATTTTTTGATGCTTGTATATAAATAATGTAAATATTGTAAATATAGATTCAATATTAGCATAAAATATAGTCTTCATGTCATTAAAATTTTTGTTTTTATCAGAAATGTGTGGTCTCTGTGGTCAGTCCTTAATTCATGTAAATACCCCCATGGAGTAGCATTCCAAGTATCCATAAATTAAAAATAATAAAAGTAATAACACCGTACAGGTACCTATCATGCATACGTATCTCTACATTCACTAACACAGCTGACAAACTAGGTCTAATTTTTTCGGTACAGCAAAAATAAATTAGTTTTTTATTTAACACAAAAAATAGTCTCTCACAGGGTAAAATACCATTTACATGGCAAAAATAAAAAAAATTATTGCAACATAAACTTATAAAAGAAAGTTCAAATAGATAAAATATGGCAAACAATTGAGTCTCCTTACCTTCGATGACTTCTCCACGAATGTTATTTATAAAGACTGTTATGTATCGAAAATAAATTTCATCGTCAGTACGTTTTCAGGCGTACTAATTAGATAATAATTTCATGGAGAAGGGCTAGCTAAAGTAATAAAATAGCCCAATAAGTTCGACATGAACTATTCCTCCGACCTAGTTCCCATGACGTTTAATTTAGAGATGGCGTGTTATCACTAATACTAATCGCCTAGTGAAGAGACAAATTAATAGTTACTATGGAACCCTAAATGGCTGTGATTGTACCGTGACATTTTAAAGTTAAATGATTGAGTTTTGGAACTCGTGAACATTTTTATTTACGACAAATTAGTTTTTTTTTAATTAAAATAAATAGAAAAAATTATTTATTTTGTAAATGGATTATTTTATATACCATTAGCAATATTAGTGTATTCTTAATGTAAATTCATGGACAGTAGAAGAAGAAAATACTCATGAAAAGATAATGGTGAAGTTTGAGTTGACCATAATTTGAGCGTCTAAAAAGGTAATTAATGGGAAACTAGTTCTAGTAAATATCTACGTTTTTTTAACTATTGTCAAAGTCAGTACAAGTCCCGAAAAAGGAAAAGAAATATTAATAAGCATATTTGATTACTTTAATTACTTATAATAGTTTAGTGTTTTTACACACATATTTTACAGCCATTTTTTCAAGTAGTGGAAACACCGTCCAACAAAGTGTTGGAATCTGTTAATCACTTAATAATAATATAAATAATTTTATAATTGCAAGTGCTGAATCAATAAGGAATGTAGTTTATGGTGCATCATTAAACGTATTATTTACATCGTAGTCCTGTAGTGGAACTTAAAAAATTAAATGGCAATTCCAAGCTGAAAAAAAGGAAACGATTTTTAACAACTCTTGACAGTCGTTTGCACTATGTTTAGTTGCGAAGTTTTTTTTTAATCACTATTCCATTCTTTTTTAAGTTTCGTTTGACCAAATCACTTTACAGAATCTATGGTCAATAAACTCACAAAATAATGGAAACATTATGCAGCTATGACATACTTCTTTCATCTGTGGACTCTTTTAAAAAGTCCACAGATAGCAAAAATGCAGTGCGTAAATCAAAAATCAAATGAAAATCAATAGAAAAAAAACTTTTGTTTTCAAATCTTGTCTGATTAAAAATTGTTTTACATATAGCTTCTTAACAAAAATTCAAATTTTTTGATATTTTTTTTCACTACTAGACATTGCAATTTGATTTCAACCTTTTTATTGTATGGAGACCCACTATTGTTCTATCGTTAATTGTTCAGTCAAAACTAACCACACATTTTATTGAAATAACTACTATAGTTCTTTAAGGCTTATGAATTTGTCTTATAAATAAAATGATAATAGTCCAAAAGGAATAGAAACCGTACTTACTATTCCTGCGAGCAACTTATGCTCGCGAAAGAGCATACTAAATGCTGTTGATAAGGGCTTAGAACTTTTGTCTGCATTTGATGTCCGTTAACGAACTACCTGAGGTTGCTGCATGAGCTC
>JANTPX010081203.1:0-10919 GCA_024757885.1 Apantesis nais | reverse complement strand
CTACACCATCTGTTTCTGCGTATTGTTGTTCACGTTATCCTATGGACTATCACTTTGTCAAATTGGACTGTCACAAATGCATAGTGCTTTGTACTAAGTATATCTATAGCAAGATACTCAGCAAATAAAGTTAGCATACTTCATTAAATTAAGATCGGATTTTAGTCTCTAGCCTTTCAACGTTAAAAGCAAGCGAATTTAAATTTTAGTTGTCATATAAAGTTTAGAACTCTGTAACTAATACAAAGGCGTGAATGATATAAAGTTGAACTACCGGCGTCATTGATTATGAGAGAAGCTATTAAGTTGAACTTACGATTTGACGCAGTGAGCAGCAGTCATAATGTGTAGACCATCAATGAGTGTGCCTCCACATACATATACAGATTCTTTAGGGTCCTTCTTTAAAATAGCAGTTTGCCACGGATATTCTCCAAATTCACTTTCACCATCGACATAAGCGGGTGTTTTAATTCTGCCATTGATTCCTTGTGAGTGGCGGATACCGCACTGTCCTTTGTTTGCTGCCTGTGGTTGCAACGGCCTACGACAGCACACCTGGTTAGGTCTACATTGCTGTACGGAAGGACGTCCAAAGTAAGCTTGACGCTGCAATAGGAATAAATAAGAAAATCAATATTATCACTTTATCAAATAAACATTAAAACTCCTTTCAAATATACACATGAAATATTTTCTACCCTATTTTCAATAAGATTGTTTAAAGATGAGAAGGTTAACAGAAATATTTATGATTTACCTCTTCACTTTCTACAGTAGAATTTTCTATTATGATTTCTCTCTTCCGTCTCTTGTCAGGAAACCTAATTGTTCGGCCTCCCCGGCTTGCCCCAAAAGGTTTAGAAGGAATATTATGGGATCGGGAATAATTATACCGTTTAGCGTAAATATCCTGGCTATTTTCATTTTCGACTATTGCTGATCTATTATTTTGATTATTAATTGTTTGCCGATTGCGGTAATAAATATCACTACCACTTTCGTCATAGTAATCATCGTTACCTAACGGATTTTCAAAATTGCTATAATCTTGTTCTTGAAATTTGTCGAACTCGTAATCTATGGAATGGGCTGAATAAGGTCTATGAATGTGTTCCGACTCGTAGTTTTGTAAATGTTCATTGGGATGAAAATGAGGCAAGCCTTCATAGTGATAAGGGTTATATGAGTTGGCATAATGATGCACAGGATGAGGAGGTCTGGGGTATGAATGAGGATATGGTATATTCGGTACAGGTACTATAGGCGGTGCAATTAAACTTTGATGTTTGTGTAATAAAAATTCCTTTTTTTGATGGAATAATTGCCCTACGGTAGCAACTGTCTTCGGATTAGGCACAACGTGAACATGAATAAGAGGTTTATAAACCTTTTCTCCGTAATCATCTTTAGTTATCTGAATAGATATTAAAGGATTGGCGGAAACTAAACCTAAATTAAAACCGCCGCCTCCGATAGCGGGCATATGAGGAAGAAGATGTGGATTTAAAGGTGTTGGACCGGTAATTGAAGGGGGCAATCCGAAAGAGATACCAAACGTGGGCTGGACATGTCTGTAGTCTATGTTGTTGCTAAGGCTGCTAAGCCCGCTGAACCCAGGTAACCGAGGCCGCTGTAGTAATATTTCCGTATTTAATAAATTGAGTCTATTATAAAAATGTTAAAAATGCCATTGCCCATAGTTTAGTATATCTTTCGCAACTGTTACATTTCATTAATAACAGTTAAGGTTGTGAGAGTAAAATTTATAGCACGAAAAAAAGGTACGTGTTAAGTATAATGGCATAATTTATCTTCCTAAGTTAAATTAAACCATCTTCTAAATTATAATCATTAGATAAATAAATTATGTATTTAATTTAGTTACCTACCCAATTGGTATAAAATTGTACTTACCGGTTCAATTTCTTCATCTGCTTTCGGACTTGCTTCTTTTTCTTTGGTTTCACGTTTGCTTATCTGTTTAGTTTCCTTAGAAGTTGAATTTTGAGAGTTTTCAGTCTTATTAATACTATCTAACTGTTCTTCTGTTAAAGCTGAAATTTCGCTGCCTTTGTTACGAGGATCAATTGGTAAATATAAGTCATCCCTGCGACCGATCACTTCTTGACTTGGGCACTGATCATAGTTTACACAAACACATTCAAAACCTTGAGCTTTAGCTTCATGATAATTTTCTGCATATACATCACTTTGACCAAACGTTGCAGGTCCTTGGCTATAAAGATTGTTTCCGGATCCAACGTGTAATTCTTTTTTATAAAATTCATTGGACTGTTGACCATAACTACCTAAACCGTTTCCATATTTTTGATCTTCGAATAAATTGTTAGGGTACTGATTCGGTAAGCCTTGGTTTAAAATATTAGCACCACCTTTATACGAATTGTGTCCAAACTGGGAACCATAAATAGTGTCGGACTCATAAATGGGCTTATTATTATCTAGTGGATAGCTGCCTGACATGGGCTTAAAACCGCCAGAGTTAATACCGCTGTAATCGCCCCCTCCTGCTGTTATAATATCTGAAGATTGCTGTACATGAGTTTGACTTAATTGACCAACAGATCCTACCGGAATCGCTACAGGCTTTATAATAACTTTCGGTTCCTTTTCAGTGTCACCATGGACATAATGGTGATGAATGTGTTGCTGAACTACTGAATCCTGTTTAGAACCTGATTGTGAAGATGGTATTTTATTGTAATTAGGCTTAGAATTTTCGAAGGTATATGGACTTTGGCTGGCATATCCAGGAGGTTTGGTGACATAGTTAGTTTCAGCACCATTGTACAAACCACTCTGAGAAAACTGATATGAATTGCTCGCCACTCCGTACTTGTCGGAAAAACCAGGACGGACACTACCACCGTAACCGATTCTTTTAGGTGGGATCTTATGTGGGCGCCCTGGGTATGGAACTGGTTGAGGTGGCCCGTAAGCTCTTGGTGGTCCACGAATAGGGATCGATGGGACCGGTTTTCCAATGGGTTTGATATCGACAGGTTGTGCATAAATTACATCATCGGGTGACAAGTAACGTTTTTCTTGAGTTTCTTCTTCTTCACACTGAAAGAGTTAGGTTTATTATAAGTCAAAACTATTAAATGGTAAGCATTTAATATATTTACGTATTCACTACTGCTCTGTGTTACAGAAGTCAATGTCTTCTCCCATTATGAGGAACATAGAAATATTACGTAAATAAGTGCAGTGAGATGAATGTTAACGGGTGATGTAAGTGCGTAGTGTGATGTGAACTGTATGTTTGTGGTATGTGTGGTATGTAAGTATATTTATGTACATGGTGGTGGTATATGGTATGAGAGATGTATATCGTAAGTATTTACTTATTTTTTTTGTTATTTGATTATAGTCCCAAGTAAGCAATTTTTTTATATAATTTGAGCTTCGCGATTTGATAATATTACACTGCATTAATGTTCTAAAACTAATTCTGAATTCTTACTTGTATAAGTCCTAATGTGCACAGTCTGCCTTTGATTAAATTTCTTGCTTCAGCATCATCACCAGCGTCCAAGGCATCCTTGATCGTGGGATCACTGTAGACATCATCGAATCCGCCCAAACTTCTGCCTTGTTTGCTACTCACGAGCTCATCGACGATGTCATCAAGTACTGTACCATTTGTTTCATATTGTCTTTTCTCGGCTTCGGGTAGTTGTTCACCTTCCAACAAACTTGTCGATTTCTGTTCATCGTTTTCTGCTTGTTTGGTGTTTGAGTCACCACCCCAAGACCATTGTGCCTTGGTAGTACATGATATTGACAATATTAATAAGATTAACGTTGACCACCGCATACTCTGTAATAATAAAAAAATAATGTCAAATAGCTGATGTCATTTGGTCCTTATTTAGAAAAGCACGTCATTGTTGTGAAACTACAGGCGAAGAATCACTTTTACTTTCGCAGACAGTCTGTAGTTATATAATATGCCTCCATAACGGCAGCGGAGTGTTGTGGCTGCGAGGCTATTGGTAGGAGTGGGTCGCGAAGGCACTCTCACACCGCACACTGCGTCGAACAAGCATGATCACTTACTGTCCGGATTTAAAATATTTTGATGAAGTACTATAATTGACGATAATAACTAATTATTGAAGGAATATATTAGTAACAATTCATTTGAATTCCCTAAATCTATAACAAAAGATTGCACCCGTTGTCCTTCTAACATTATTTAATTGCCGTTTTTATATTTAGTCCATGTGTGGACCGAACATTGTGATCACTTTAGACATCATGTATATGTCCTAGCTGTTCCATTGAGGTCAGCTTTTGTTTTGTTGTTATGAAAGAAAGTAAAATAAAATCGGTGTCATTGTCGTGGTGTTGTACGCAAAGTGGCACATCGGTTAGTTCGCAGTCCACGCGCGTCTCGTTCGACGCTTCAAATTCGGTAACCATCGATAGTAATTATGTAACTCCCGATAGTTACTCTTGTTTGTTTTATGCAACTTTGTTATGCCATAACTCGTTTATAATTTATTTTACACATTTTTTACTTCCTTAAAAGTGTTTAATTGATATCGCTACGTAACACATCTATGTATGATGAAGATTTTTAAAAGAAAACGCTGTTAGTGGAACATGATTACTTATATCTAAATGAAAGTTCCGTACAGATAATACGGCATTAAAACTAGCTTAGATATTCATTCCCACGTTTCTTATTGTAACATAGTGAAATTGGGTTTAGAAGTAATTTCAATTTGCATAATAAACAGCTTTATGTTAGTGTAAAATCAAAATAAAATAAAATAATTTACTTATCAGACAAAAACCTATTTATCGTTGATAAAATTGCTTATAGACTGAGTTTCTATACATAAACTGTAATAAAATTAGCATGGTTTCTTTGTTATGCAATGATGTAAATTACTCAGTATCCCTGTGATGCGATGTGGTCGAGACAAGTGGCAGAAAGTGAAAGTTTACTCGAGAATTACTTACTTCAAGAAGAAGTTATATGTTTACAAATAAATAATTCAAGTAACTGGAGCAGAAAACTTGCAACCAAAACATATTTCAGGTGTGTTGCATACTTAATTTCACTCATTTAGTGCTTTTGCAACTTTTATATTATAATTTTAAAATGTATATAGTTAAAATTACTTTTTGATGAAGTTATTTTTGTTTCACTACTAAAAATGAACACTTGTATACAACCATTAATCAGTTTTTATGTTTTATATGCCTTGACCTTGGGTTTCTGGACCTTCATTAAGTAATAATTTTACCCTGATATATGTTTTAGCTCTCACTTTTATCCAGAAGATATTTTCAAAAGAGAAAATAATGCTCCTACACCAGCACCACTAATACTGTAAAGTTTATCTAACGAGTTTGCTATTTCAAAACGATAACACTTCAAAAACTTACTGTTTATGATATCTTCACTTCTTGTATATTACAAACTTATTTGTTTTTAAATTCTTACAACTTTACCGGCGCACTGTCTGCGTTCGAATGATTTCCACTTCTACCACTACGACGCTTTATACTTCGACCAACGTAAAGATGCATGCGCGCCGATTTTGTAAGACGTTTGACGCAGCCTCTTACCACGATAACTTATAAAGAACCATCACTCGCCCAGACACCGTATTTTTTCGTACTAATTCTCTGTCGTTAGCAATTTCATAGTACAGGTTCTGACGTACGTCGATAACATTGATCAACCCTTAGGTTCATTCATGTTCTGAGTAGACGTTTGGTAATATGGTTTTTTTTGAGGTCGTCTTTGCGGATCTGTCTGTACTGTTGCCGTAAACCGAATACTGATATTCTTTTGCTGATGTCATGCTTACGATTTATGCAATAAATTATATGTTTAGTACATATTTTTTTCATTTTAATTTAAGTGTGCAGATTTATACATTCTATTTAATTAAACAACTATTTATATTAGAGAAGAAAATGCCTTCACTTTAGTGTATTTTAGAGTTGTACTTACATATTTTCCTTTGTGAGTAAAATCCTTTTCAAAAGAAATATGATGGACGTCTAGGATAGGCAGGCTTTCTTTTAAAGAAACTAAGTATGTAGTTAATGTAGCGTACTCATATTTAGCAAAATAGTTCAACTTGTGCTATTGTGTTTCTTTTGCATTTTATGTGGGAACTAATCGTACTAATGGACTAGACCTGAATTATTGTTAATTAATTAATGTGCACGAATATAAACTGAAAGCGTATTATTGTGATATTTTAAATAAATCAGAATTAAAGAGACAAAAGTGACATAATTACACGATAAAACTATTAAATGTTACAAGAAATATATTGCTTAAAAGTAAGTTCATCATCATTATTATTAAGTCATATAATTTCGGCGTTCATACGTAAATAGTGATAATCTGTTTGCAAGTTGCGGCTCACTTGACTATTAATTCTAATATTTTAAATTAGATGTAGTAAAATTAGGGGCAACGCGAAGTTCAGTTTCGGGGTTACTTTTTCTATACATTTTTATAGTATATACCATGGAGAATGTACCGAGGAATTGTTCGGACTGATACCCGCCGCGATTTTTCGTCTTCGTTCCACTTGGCAAAGTTTCTGCCCCAATCACTTGGACCAATTTTTTGAATACGCTACCCTTGCTTAAACGAAAACTATGTGAAAAGGCTTACTACACAGTAACTGGTTATACAGATAAGATTGATGCTGCTAACTTCGTCATTCCAGTTTTCATCTTTGTTCATTTAAATTGAATTGTACAGTCTTTTTTAATGTAAGCATGTTAATGTGAGTATAGTGTAGAATCTTTAGTTTATATTTAGTAACTTTCTGGGGGTATTAAGTGTCTTCACAACTTACTCCAATGTCGTGCTGGCGGTATTTGGTATCGAACTTCGGGTTGTTGATCTTGATTAATTATGGTTATACTACAAGATACGACGGCATACGGGGCCGTGCCCGTATGCCGTCTGTATGGACGGGCCGACTTTAACTATGGTCCTACCTTCAAAAGGCCAATCCAGACTCTATATTGCACTGACTAAGTTTTCTTAACCTTGTTAATGGATTAAAAAAGACATCTCTAGTTTCTTTCGGTGTTTCTTTCTAGAGAATCTTAGGAAATATCTGAAAAGATTTACTTACAAATAAATATAATTCATTTCATTTAGCTAGAATGTATACGTATACGCTGTAATGATTTACGAGGTCCATGAAGTAATCTGATACAAAACCAATGCATCTGACATAGTTTAAAGAGTTATCAATGGGCTGGTCATATTGGATGCGATACGATACGACCTTCAAACCTTCAAGAAAAGAGTATACTCCTTCCTAAAGGGCCCGCAACGCGTTTGTGACCCCTAAGTTGCAGACGTCTAAGGGCGGCGCATGTCGTTTTCCAGCAAGTGACCCGCCTGTTCGTCTGCCACCTCTTCCATAAAAAAAATCGATCGAAGTAACGCGCCATGCGAGAGTCCAGTGGGCTGCGATAGGCTGATGATGATGATGGCCATATTGCCCGTAAGTTTGATAACCGCTGAGGTAGAAGTGGGGTGGATATATTAGGTAATCCTATCTCTCACAAGATTGAACATCCTTGTCTAGCTTAAGTTTTTGTGTAGTGGCTTATCCTAACCAATCACAGGAGGGCTTACTATTTCATGACAACTATACTCTCAAGGAAGGTAGTTGTAACTCTATATATATTTAATTATTAAAGCAAACATCGCAAACCCTTTTTACACATTGCGCCGACCTCAAATACAATTGGAAAAAAATCCGAAAAAAATTTTGATGGGATTCAATATTCATTCTATGATTTAAACATGTTCAAATCTCTTGATACAGTTACAAGGATTCATGTGTCTTGTTCTTAAAGTTTACGTTACTTTAGTAGTATAGAAAATGTGATAAAATGAGAGATCTATCATTTAACATTATGTTTAGGGGAATGAACGTGCTGACGATATTAATTAAGTACTCGCCTTTGTATTGACTGATCTTTCGACCAGGCAAAGCATCAGTCAAGAGCTGACTGAAAGTTACGTACAGATTACCGATCAGTATTAATCCTGTGAATATGTAGTATTATATATTTAAGAACGAGATACATTAAGAGTTAGTAAGCCCATCATTGTCCCTAATTTGAACTTCAATGTCAACGAAACAATACAAATGAAAATGTGTGTTCATTTCCTCCATTATTTCAAATACAATAACGAATAAAATGTTTCTGTTATGATACGACATTTGCGATGTTATACAATTGAGTACCACCTACATCGTTGGAACTCACCCTTCCATATCAAGATAATGAACCACTTTCTCAGGACCATAGTTTCTAATAAGGTGAGATGACCTACTGAATCTTGCATGTTTCAACATTTTGTGTTACAACAGTTTTGTTTATCAACAATGATAAGTCAAGTCCTCATTACAAAATATGCCAAATTAAAAGCAATTTAAACAAATGTACCATAAGGTGAAGTTAACAATTACTTAATAGCAGCTACATAAAGCTATCTATATAATTAAAATTACTTGTCCTGATTGATCCATCAACGTAGAACCTAAACTGTTGTACTAGACTTAAAATTTTAGCAGTTGATGAATTTTGTGTGGTAAGCACTTGCTTAGAAAGGATTTCTAAAATTTCACCTGTGGAATAAAGGTTATATGGAAATAAGAAACACCAAATATGTAATGATCACGTGAGCGAAGACGAGGGCCATGGATGGTATAGTATAAGTATTGAATTGTCTCCACTATCTTTGACTGTATTTTATGTAATATTGTAAATCTAAATATACATCAAATAAATCTATGCACGACCCCAAATAAAAGTTGTGACAAGGGTGGGATGATGGGCTGATGATGATGATGATCACAATAGATCGCCCAATGGTCAAAATTTGACGACTTTTTATTTTTCTTTTTAAATAGGTTTATGCACTTCTTCTACATACAAACTTTAATTATGTCAAATTGCACGTTCATCTGTTCGCATACATCTATTAAAACAGGGTACAATCTTTCGCTTCGCCTATTGTAATATATGAGTTTAAAATGATTAATTTTAAAATCAATTTCTGAAGAAATTATTTACGAAGACATTATGGTTTTAGGTGATTCATGAAATTTAGTGAAGAGCACAAAACTGTCAGTCTGTAATATTATAACATTTTTTTTAAATATAAACTTACATTTTACATTTCATTTGACTGTGTTAGTTAGACAGCAGTCAGAGAGATTTTAAAGATATGATGATCAATAGGATGAATGAATCCTACAGGAATCGAGATTTTTATTGACCCTCGATGCAGAGTCTCACTCGCCTGTCCTAGTGTTTTTACTAAGACAAGGTTTCTTCACCTTGTTTTATTATAAGTAGGATGACATTCATAAGCATTCTAATCTTACGGATGTGGTTATGTTTGTTATTGTTTGTTATGACAATAGAAGGATATATTATGAATTTTGGTAATAAAATGCTATAACGACACCCATGAGAAACGATCAGACGGAAAAGTCAATATTAAAGCTGTAACAATGCTAATAAAACTATATTTTATAAAATTATTACATATGCAAAGCAAAAACCTGACTCATTTTGATCCTCAAAAGCCACTTTCACGTGAATACAAAATATTTTTTTGTTAAATTACTAAATATCGGGCACCGAAACAAGTAACTACAAATGTGAACTGAGTAATAATTATAAAGACTTAATATTATAGTTAAAAAGTAAATTAATTTATGCAAAAATTAAATGTAATAAAAAATTGTATATAATACAAACTAGGCACACACTCAACACATATTACGGATTATTGTAATTTTAGACCGAAAACCTTTTCTTTAGTTCTGTAACTCGGTTTCCTATTCAAATTAATTAATGAAATAACAATTATAAAGTCAAGAGATATGAACAAAGAATGTGTTCAAAAGATAAACATACAAAGTATATTTCCTTCAAAGAAGTACATTCAGGATGAAGTAATAATAATACTTAATGTATTTTATCATAATCTACTTTCCAACCTTGACAATTCTATGTAACTTGTAAATGTAGCATTTTAAATTTATTTGTAATGTATAAAATAAAACTCATGTCATTATAGTTCTAGGGAAATAAAACTGTAACGAAGCATACGACAAAGGTGCTAATTCTGTTATTCGAAAGCTAAACTAAAAATTACTAAAAATTTATTTAGTCCTGTCAAAAAACGTTCCGTATTCTGAAAACGTGATACTTGACAGGACTAAACAAAACGTTAGTGTCTTTTAAGATTAGTTTAGAGAGTTTTCGAACAACAGAATAAACACTAATAATAAATTTTAGTATAGAAATTTATAAAAGATATAAAATAAAGGATTATAAAAGAGAAGGAAGACTTGAAACATACCCTATACCAACTCCATTCTAAGGGGAGGCCTGTGTCTAGCAGTGGGATATTAAAGGCTATTGATGATAATGTTGAAGAAAGAAAAAAATTAATAGAAACGTAAAATCTTTAAAACCTAGGGAGAAGCTCAAATAGATCAGTTGGTGTTGCAACTCTATCTAAATTTTACAAGAACATAGGATGGTATGGTATGGTTGCAGTAGTTTATAAATGAAACTTAAAATAAATAACGAAACTAACTTTTAATATTCGAGTTTAAAAAAAGTCGCAGTTTTGTGGTAATAGATGAACTTTGTTGGAAATATTATCTTTTATGTTTTTTTATGTTGACTCTGAATGATATTAAGTTCTTGTAAATAAAATGACTTTTTGGTTTGACTCGTTTATGTAATAATCGGCACCTTACGGATAAGTATAGTTGCCTGCAAACATCTTGAAAAGTCCTTAAATACGCAGAAACGTATTTTAGATATCTTAGGTGGTGCGGTAAGGGCCGGGACGTCGT
>JANTPX010080102.1:0-10926 GCA_024757885.1 Apantesis nais | reverse complement strand
AAAAACATGTTTTTTTACGATTTCACATTATTCATCTCTGAAATTGTTGCATTCCCTATGATACGTAAGTCACTCTATGAATTTTGAGATGCTCCAAATTTAAAAATAGGTGTCATATATTATATTTACAGTAATAAAAACTAAAAGTATTATACATACGGTCATCATTACCCGCTTTTTCCTCTGCTACGATTTTTAGATGATTTTACGAATTTAAAAGGGGGAAAACTAACTTTCAAGATGTTGACAGAAGTGGACGCTCGCCAACAGCCGCCGCAGCTAAAAATGTGTGGACTGATGAAATGCATATCCGAGATGACTCACGAATTACATAGAGAGACATAAAGCACGCATCAGTTCGGTTAGTGTTCACACCATATTACATGAAGATATTCGAACGAAGTGTGGAATGGTGCCGTGAAATGTGTCTACGTTTTGAAAATGAGAGGTCAAAACGTGTTTCTGAAGTCATTACATGTGACAAAACAAGGATATATCAATATGGTATAGCAAGCTAGAAGCTTCCTTCGGTATGGGTATTTCCAGATGGCCAGACTGTGGAACGTTGGCAAAAAAAATTGGTAGTACGGAGTGGACATCTTGCAACATCAATGTTAGAGAATTGTAAGTCTGATAGGAGTTGACTGGCAGGGAATGCCTAATGGCATTAAGTCCGCCGTGTACAACATGTGCAGTAAGCTTTAAATAAATAAATAAGTACGATATTTAAAACATTACGTACTTATATTATCAAAGACATTTATATTATCAAAGATTGTAATATGTTAGATTATCTGAAATTTAGTTTAATAAGTCCGTTTTTCATTTAGAGGAAGATAATAAGATGTTACATTCGAACCCGAAAATATATTAATTTCCATATTACTTAGTTTTCCACCATCGGGAGTAGCATTTATATTTGAGTAGAATCAAGGTGGAAATATATTCTTCCAAATAAAATAAAATAAAAGACTAAATCGATTTACAAATAAGAGTTTAAAGGAAACAAACATGAAAATGATTGTGTTACAATCATTTTTTTTTCACGCATTAGCCAATACAAAAGCACCAAATATGATTATGCAACCACGACTTGATAAGTTATTTTAAACGGAAATTCACTATTTTTTTGGGAATTAATGTCTACATTTTAGCACTGCTGCAAGCGCCATAAATAACTTAGTAACTTCTAAAATAAACAGTGTAAATATTTCATTTATAATAAATAGAATATTTACACATAATAACTTATCAATTGAATCTCAAGTTCAGATCGATCCCTTATCTATAACGGTACTTGATATACCAGAAGAGACCTACCGCTGCAACTGTAATGTATAGCTTATTATTTTTTTGTGTGTTGACGATTGCCATATTAATAACAGAAACAGAAATGCAAGGTAAAATCTCTATAATAAAGGCTCAATTTAGGTTTTGGTGGTTGTCACTTAATATATATATAAACGACTTCAGACTTTTTAGTGAAGCACTGCACGGCCTCATTGGTCAAAAAGGAAACAGCACTCGCTTCACCAGATTCCTATTACATATTTCCGTATCCTTTCACCTAAACATTCTCAAGGATTGAAGGATAAGAAAAATTGTTACAGACCAAAAATTTGAATGTATCTTTTTTAGTGTACACAGACCCTAACAAGAAAGATACACAACTTAAATATCACAATGCAAGAAGTCTTTGAGAAAAAAAAATGTTGTTAGGTTCACCTGTATCTGACAACAAAAGAAAAGGTCATCAAAGAAACAATAATACACTTATCAATAAATAATGGGCATTTGAGAACAGAGTCTTATTACCTTTGAGAAAATAAATCGTTGAAAGGATGTTTCTGAAAAAGGAGAGCAATAGCAATGCTGGGACTTGCGACAGCGATTGCTAATGTTTGAAGCGGAAAATCGTTGCCATGCTTACATGCCACGTCACGGAAGGTAAAATTCATGGCTAAGTAGTTCTGATATATACAAAAACTTATTTTATTTAAATACACATTATTTGAATTCTGTTTCTTGTGCCACTAAGTTGGCAAATAAGCATATGGCTTGCTTGATGGTGACCGGCAGTTCACGATCACATATTGTCGATCCCACTTATCACGCTAATAGAAATCATGTTATCTATGTAACTATTTTATAACTCATTTTGCCCGCCTGCATGTAATTCACACATACCGATTCAAAAAGGTTTCCTATAAAAGGGCTCGCCCTAGATTTAAATGAAGCACCTATAAGGGATGCCTCAAGGAATTCGTGATCTAAGTTAAAGTTTTACCTTGTCTTGACCCTCGAATTGGAGGGAATGGAGGTAGAACAACAACATAATACATCACAACAGTGCCGGTCAAAAGTAGTCGTGGAGTGTTTCGTTTCGAAGTATGGTTCTTGCAAAGAGTAACTGCTATCTTTGATATTAATTAATTATATAACACAGTTACATTACCTACATAGTAGCTCAAATATTCATAACATTTATTTACTATTTTAAAGCTTGTGACAAAAGAAGTTTAAACTAAAGATTTATATGCTGAAAAAAGTGTCCTCTAGCTAAATAATGGCTTTAAGATGTAATTGCTTACTTATATATCATTTAACTCTATTTATTAAGGCTTTGCTTTTAAATTGTTTTGAATTGTTAAACAGCAATGTAGTCATTAGAATGTAAATAAGGGTCATATTTAGAGTATATTTTGTAAAGAGAAAAAAAAGTCCTTAGATCATCACTTTGTTTTTCGTTTATATGCCTGTCTATTTATTAAGATCCCTTTTCTTCAAAGTGCGTGAAGGGTTAAGGTTGAAATTAACTTGTAATATATAGGTCTACAGCTCCTTAAAACTGTAAAAATTTGAGCTTAAAAGATTAAAAGATACTTCTATTAAAGATTATTATAAAAATAGTAAGTAGAATAGAAAAGTATTTTTTGTATAAACAAGCAGACGAGTCACTTGATGATAATGATTGCAGCCGAACATGGATATTGACATTCAAAGAGTCATAAATACGTCGTCACCTTTTCAGTTCCCCCTTCCTTTCTTCAATCAGGGAAAGGATAAGTAGGAAGCATCTCTATGCCATGATAAATCTAATAATTTACTTTATCAAGCTATGATATAGTATTTTTTAACCTTAAGTAACTTTCTGAACTTGTTCGTAACGTACTGGATTACTACAAGTCTGTTCTTTTTCTACATCCGAGTGCGAGTAAGAATAGACATTTAATACTAGCTTCGCCCGTAGGTTTATTTCTGTTGGGTTTTTTTGCTGTTATACTTATCCTGTAATAACTTCCTAACACCCCAAGAGACCACAAATTAGTGATGCAGTTCTAATCTCCGGATATTTCACGAGCGTCAGGAGTAATATTACAGGGGGACGACACTTGAGCTGAGTGGTGACGTGCCTAAGCTTGAAATGTTTTGATGAATATTTCATGAGATAGTGAATGAGTAAATAATTGAAAATGTTATCGTATAGGATTACCATATGATTAGGTATTAGCAAAGGCTGTCGAGATGAACGTAAAGGGGTTGAAGTCCCAAGAGTCAATTGTGCTTTGCATGATCTATCATGCAAAGCACTGGATCTCTAGATCCACTATTTCAAAATGTTGAACTGTTATTGAATAACAATTGTTCGGGGTGTGTTACCAATAAACGCGCAAACTTATCCTCTGTTTCACATAAAATTTCACTAAATTCATAACCTCTGTAATATTATAAATAATTCAGGTCCACAATATTAACTACATTATTATTATTAATAATTAATTAATGGTCTTTTCTCCTTCGTCTATTTGTTCATTTCGTATAAAATCCATGTAGTTATGGTACGTAAAAATGATCGTTTACGTTGAATCAATAAAAACTTTTAGGGTTTAATGTCTAGCACTGATACACTGGTATGACGAGACAAAACTTGGCATAGTATACTTTGGCGGTACGCAGTGGCAGTCAGCCAAACTTTGGCTACCCACTACGCTCAGAAAATATTAATTCACTATAAGAGCTAATCGTATGTTCTATTTCTTCCTTTATTTAATACTCTTTCGAGGACGTTCCCAAACACAGACAAAAGAACTATGTACAGAACTGTATAAGAGCTCGTTTTAAATTACCTATAAAATTTAATTAGCGCTCTTATCGCCAACACTAGCCACAAGTTTATATAATAAAAGTTTATCAGGAAATGCATTATGCTGCCAACACCCTATATAACCAATAACCATAATATGTAATTAGAGTTTAAAATTAAGCTGAAAAAGCTATAACGGCTTAAACGATTTTCTTATTACCTGGGTACTTATCTGTCGAGAACATATTCATAATTATGTGGGATATCTTTACCTGTAATTGAAAAATAGGTATTAGTCTGTGCAATAACCAAATAGACGGTGCCAACAAAAAGATAGTAAGAAAAATTGCGGCATAGACCAAATAGATTGAAAATAAGTAAATATTTGGCACATTTCTAATATTTCCATAATTATATTTTTACTCTATTGCAATTCATAATTGTTATGAAGTTGACGATCTTTTATGAGTAACAATCTCTAAATTCGTTTTCATCAACCGAGCGTTTCTAAACACCAACTACACCCAAAATCCTACCCACCCACTAAATTAGAAAGGTGTGATGCTGCAAAACATTCAGAAGCAAAATTACTTAACCTATAGGGTAAACTCAGTGAAACAGGATATTGCACACGACAGCCAATATTCTGTGAAATTCTAATCTTGCATTAACCGTCATGTTTGCAAGATACTTTAAGGACCCTTTAGGTGTTCCATAAATGTTTAAAAAATTGTTTATATTTTCCTAACTTGTCATAAGTGGTAATTCAATGTTTTATGTAATACTAGGAGACCTCAGAGCTATCTCTAACATCATTTCAATCTGTTGTTATTTCATTCGACTTGACAGATAAAAGCTATTTTTTCGTAAGTAAATCATTAGAGTTACAATACTTCTGTACGAAGCTTTAAGATTCAATGTCCGTGTGATATTGAACTGATTTCTTGATGCAATGGGCTTACCGAAAGCCGTAGACTCTGAAACTCAAATCTTACAATGGCATTACCGGTCTTTGTTGACGGAATATTCTCTTTTTTAATGTGTTTCAGTAAGCACCTGACAGACCTGAAGACCATAAGGACAAAAGGGGATGTACATATATATATATATAACCTTATTATTGTGTTTTTACAATATAAATGATTATAACGCGTTTTATATGTCATTTTTGTTTCAAGAATTGGAATCAGAAAGAGATAGACAGCCGAACAGATTAGATATGATAAAAACTGTATTAATATTTGTATGACTTAATATTGTTTCTGATGTAATAAAAATATTACTCACAGTTAGTATTCGGACTCTTCTATAGTACTGGCTGAATAGTTTCACCATAGAGCACAGGAAACTGCACAGATGATGTGGTCTAAACTCACATGTTCTATCATTTATGTCAACACACTTATCCAAGAGGGATGGGAAACCAAGGATATAAATAAATATAAGACCCCATTCATCCTGAAACAATGGAAAAACAGTTAAATTAACATATGTGTAGTTATTTTTTTTTAAAATGACAAAAAGAAATTAAAAGTAAAAATGGTATTAATGGCACTAGATTTAATTTACATTCTCTTTATTTTAGTACTCATATAATTCTCATTGTAATATTTTAACCTATATTTTACTTATAGTTTATGTTTATCAGAAACCATGTGAGTGGTTATCCTAATGTGCACTTCTTGTAACATCTACTTAGTCTATGGCAACCTCGTAAGCATAGTTAAATTATAATAAACTTTAAGCCTGTAAAACTAAAAGTCTAATTCATTTGATAACTTTGAGGACTGATCCATAAAAGTCTATAAAAACTTTCTTGTATCATATACAACTGGTTTGGAGTAGAGCTATTGTGCATGCTAAAAGTTGTATTTCAAAAATTACCTCATCCGTAAGTAATGTCAGGTCAAGATCTTTATATTCAGGCATAACAGGATATATACCTTTACGGACATTTTCTTTAAATGTTCGGATAATGCTCTCAAGTCGCGCACAATTGTACAATACAAATGATGCACCTGTAACAAAATCAACGAGGTTAATATCTATATCAATCTATTATATTATCATAAATGTCAAAATGATTAACGGTAACACAGTCTTTGAGAATGTAATTTGGGTGACTTTTCGGGGAAATCAAACCCTTTTATAATAATGTTGTATTTTTTTTTACTTTGTTTATTTATTTTCTATTGGATCTTTTTAATACATATTTTTATTAATAAACTACTATTTACCTTTACTGGAACCACCAGCACAGTTATCAAAATTAACCTTGACTGCTCCACTAGGCTTTGTCTGCAACAACTCAAACGCTACTGCCGATTCTCCCAGATGTTCTATAAATTCTTTCCATTTTGAATCTCTTGATACTCTTACTCCATACTTGTGTTGTGCTATCAGTGACATTTCATCTTGCCTTTTTCTAAAAATTAAAAAGTTTTCTTGTAATAGACAAATATTAATTGTAAAAACTTGGAACCAATAATTATTTCATAATTAGTTTATCTGTTTGTAGTATTTTCAAGTGGACATGAAGATAGTATATAACCTAGAAGCACTATGAGAGATGTAGATTGTGAAATAGGACAATTCTATCGTCTCTACCAGCCTCGGACGTAAACAAGGCGTGAATATAAATATATATGTGTACATTATAAATTATAATTATTACAATTACCTTATAAAGTCATCAGCAACAATTATAGTTTCTTTAACACCTGTTTTAGCATTCAAAACTGTACCACAAAGTACAGTGGAACATCCCTCTCTTTTACTTGAAGACTTACAGGTAACAAATACATTTGAACGCAAATTGTGCACAGCACAAATGTTTTCAATGACGTTTTTTACATACTTCGTACGTAAAGAGGTTATGTCATTATTGGCTGCACAGAGAGGATCTAAATGAACTGTAGAACATCTCGTAGGAATCTTTAGTGATATTTTTGAATGATTTCGTAATGCTTCTAATAAACCTACAGGAATAGCAAGGGTTCTATGTAAAAACAAATATATCCTATCTTTTTCTACTTTCACTTTATAAATAGGTAAATCCCATTTTTTAGATGCCTCCACGATATTTTCAGCATTTTTATTTATAGCTTCTAAAAATGTAATGTTTTCTTTTTCACTAACTTGATCACAAACAGCAAATTCATGCCACGATTTCACTGAATTGGGAAAACTAAAGTCACCATGTGTCTGTAAGTTTTCAATATGTCTTTTCACTAGTAATCCCTTAACATCATTCTGTTCTCCCGTTAAACAGAATATTACATTTTTCGTAAAGCGCTCTAATGAATTTTCCACGAGCTCATTCATTATTTTGCAATCAAAACAACAAAACACATGAAACAGTGAATGACATTACACACAAATTATACATTGATTGTCATTTTTGAGTCCTCTTTTTTTGTCTATGGTTATCTGATTTTCAAAACAAAAATTTTGGAAATTAAATAAAAAATATTATAAATTTCACTTAACTTTGAGAAAGCTAATGTGGTTACGAATCTTTTTTTTTATTTCTTTTTTTGTTGAGGAAGGTTTCTGAACAGAAGATATAAATTTAGCTGACGTTGCTGCGACGTTGACATTTCAAGATTTCATCGATACTGTCAGTTTGACTTGACAATCAGCCGTAATATTGTAAAAGCAGCCGTAAAATAATTACGTTTAAAAAATTATTACTTACAGTGTCCATAAATGAAAAGATTTGTATTTATAACATAGAGTATGTATTAAATTCAAAATGATCGTGAAATACAAGTGCTATTTTCTTGTCTGCGTAACGTGGCAAATCGCAGTGGTCTCCGCAGCCGATCATCTACTCGAAGGTATTTATTGCGGTAAAGAAAACTGTTATGAAGTATTAGGTGTCACAAGAGAAGCAACAAAGAATGAGATAGCTAGAAGTTACCGACAGCTGGCTAAAAGGTTTCACCCAGATTTACACAGAAGTCCCGAAGCAAAAAAAGAGGCAGAAGAAAAGTTCAAAGAAATCGCAACAGCTTATGAAATTTTAAGAGATGATGAAGAACGTTCCGACTATGACTACATGTTGGACAATCCTCAAGAGTACTACGCTCACTACTACAGATATTACCGGCGGCGGATGGCGCCTAAAGTTGATGTTCGCATCGTAATCGCCGTAACTATATCCATTATATCAATTATCCAGTATTATAGCGCGTGGTCAAAGTACGACACTGCTATTAAATATTTTATGACAGTGCCAAAGTATAGGAATAAGGCTCTTGAATTAGCCAAAGCTGAGATGAAGGAAGTTCAGGGTCGGAGTAAGGTTAAAAAGTCTAAAGCCGAACAGAAAGAGGAACAAGATAGGCTAATTCGGAAAGTGATAGAGGAGAATATGGATATCAAAGGTGCTTATGCTAAACCCGAAATAGTAGACATACTCTGGGTGCAGTTAATTATTTTACCCTACACCATTGCATATTATATCTACTGGTATCTGAGATGGTTTTGGAGGTTCACATTACTAAATCAACCATATGGTGAAGAAGAGAAATTGTATCTCATTAGAAAATACATGAATCTTGGACAGCATCAGTTTAATGCTATCGAAGAAAAAGAGAAACAAGAGTTTTTAGATGAGGAACTTTGGATAAAAGAGAACTTTAAAGTTTGGAAAGAAATCAAAGATGAAGAAGCGAAAAAAGCTCTAGCCGAGAATAACAAATATAAACAGTACAGGCGATATATAAAACAACATGGAGTCGGTAGGATGACCTTTGATGATTCATAGTTGTGTGATAATCCTAATTTTATTTATTTAAGAATTACTTCGTTAAATCGACTGGATTACTATATAACTTAATTTCTATACTTTCGTTTATAAACCACCAAAAATTATACACAGGAATAAAAAAAATAATAAACATTTTATACACAATTTGTTACTTTATTTCTTTAATCTCTATTCGTTTCAACATGTACTAAGATGATTTCAATACAATTATTCAAACAACACAGTACATTTTTTTCTTTATACAATCATCACACATGGCAATTCGTTAAGGCATACTAAACACATTGAGTGCTCAAACACACATACACAATGCAAGGCAAGTTATGTGACCGTTCACATTTATCTTGATACAACCTACAAGTGGTCTTGCCACATAAAAAATCAAAGTGCTCATCACATATCAAGAAAAATCATTATACAAAACAAAATGAGATCCTTAATTACAAAATAAAATGCAGTGACTGCAAAACAAGCAATCAAATTGCATTGGCAGTGCTTTCGCCCCTTAAATATAGTTTGAAAAGATAATTATTCCCATGGCAACAATTCAAATTTGGAATGTTTATAATCACGTACACTCAATCAGCTGCCGACGTCATACTTTTTTTTTATACACAACAAAAGGGCACCTTAGTCCTGTGAAGTCTATCAATCACTAGCAATAGTTTTAAATAATTGTTTATCTGTTATCTAAATGTAAAATATTATGTTGTAATTATTATGATATGAATTGATTTTCATTCGTCTTATCTTTCCAACTATGACGAATAATCACATAAGTGCTTGATACATTTGTAGTTTCCTAATTTTTTATAATATTAATTAGTTTCCGACAACTATGCTAAGCTTCTATGGCCAAATAAGGTAAATTAAACAAACTGTTTACCTTATTTTATAAAGTCTTTACAATATGTGTACGAAATTACAAAAACCGCTATCAAAATGCAAGCAAATTTAATTCACAACTTAACCTGACAGTAGACTTTTATCACCCATCATTACTCAACAAAATAAAATCATTGTCACGCCTGGCCGACGATAAAATCAGTGAAAGTGTCAAAAGTATTGCAAGTGATCGAGTTCACAATATTGAGCTGTTGCAGCATCTTTTCAATTTTAAAGTGGTTCGATATTGTCGTGTTCTTTATTCAATTTCAAATTTCAATGGAATGTTTACACAGATGAATCTAACATTGTTTTTTTTTTTATTAAAAATACAGAGTAACTATATTCAATATGTTGTATGGAGTCTGATTACATCAAAACTGTACTTTTTTTATGAAAACTAATTTGTGTGTTCGAAGAGGTTAAAATAATGTGCTTTCTCGTAGAACCATCAACAATTTGTATAAATACATAGTTCACGTCATTATATTATGTCAACGGTCATTCGATATTTAGTGATTAAGATATTTCTATCGATTTATACGCAAAACTGTTAAATGCTACGAATATTTTTTTTAATATTCTCAGACTTATTTTTATATTAATAAGACTGAAAATGCAAATTCCACATTTCGTCAGTTTTGCTACTATGGTAACAGGTATTGCATGTTTTGTTTTTTGACTTAGAAGTTTAAAACCGCTGAAAAGGCTGCAGCTGCTTTTTTATGTTTTAAATAATCTCATACTATTATCAAACAATAAACTGTGCAGTGTTTCCAGCAGCTTTAAAAAATCTGAAATGGACAAGATCCTTTACAACAAATTATGATCAGGTACATTATTATGTGAAGTTTACATTAAAACCTTTTTTATCATTTAATAGATGATGGAAGATATTATTACAAGAATCGCATAGTAGGTTTAATAATCCCACAGTTCTAAATAGGTCTAAAAAGAAATTACATTATAGGTAAAAAAAGCAACAATCATTTGACACTTGATAACCTAGAATTTATTATAAAACATATTATGTAATTTATTGTTACGATATCTGTGGCCTGCACACGTCATAACTACCTATATGAATGAGTTCCAGAGCTTAATATTTGTACGCGCCAAATCGCGCGACGAAACTAAACGCAAAAGTGACTGACAGTTCTACAAGAAAAAATTAATACCTCAC
>JANTPX010079004.1:0-10603 GCA_024757885.1 Apantesis nais | reverse complement strand
AGGGCAAGGTGTTAAAGTTGACCCGGTCATTTTTTTTTTAATGCCCATCTTAAAATTAATTAAACGCTAAAATTTCACTCCACCACCAATCTAAAAAAGCTTTCACCAGAAATATTATTTATATGACAAAATAACTTTTGCGGGTCATCTAGTCATCTACTTATACATATACTGAATACTTGTTAAAATTTTATTTCTTCTAAACCGGATATTATATACATACGGTATTCATTGACATATGCAAATTAACTCTATTCATGTTTATCCAAAAATAATAACAAATACAAGAACCGTGAGATACATTACAAAAGTATGGGTAACATTGTAATTATTATTCAAATGCGTCTACTATGAGCTGTTAGTGCTCCATCTGAGATACAATATATTAACCTATATCCGCTTAAAACATTTGCATAATTTATAAACCGAACATTGAATATTTTAGATACAAAGTTTTGAATTATTTACTTTCAAATTAACAATATTGACATAACTAGAAGCAGGAGAAAGGGAGACATTTTCATGTACTATTTAAATGTTAATCTATTGCCTAAAAAGAATTCCAGTAGAGTTTTGTCTATAATTTAACACGTTGACCTAGTATCATTTGGTCGTACTGGGCCCCGAATTCTGGAAATGATGTGCAAGAAAATTCGAAACTTTTATTAATGGAGATGGACTAACAACTTTCTGAATTAGTAGGAGTCTCCAAATTTTATGAAATACATGTTGTAATGTTTGAGACTATATTTTACCATAAGATGATTGTTTGTGCTTCAATATATCTGACGACAAGGAATTAATTCGAATCCCTGTCAGCATCTGCTCACGTAGAAGCTTGAATATTTATAATTCACTATCGATTTCAGAAAAGTTCTAAGCCTACTTTGCAGGATATCCAGAGAGAGGAAATAGAGAGAGTCCACAACAAGATCCATATTTGTACGTTTATATTTACTTTTATTTTTTTTTATTAATTCCATCAGTTAATCTGAGAAATGCTTCTTTACTGGCATAAAATTGCGGATAGGGTTTTAATCCGCAATTTTACGCTTTTGGCATTATGCAACCGCTGCTTACATGAATAGGTTTGGTATGCACAAAAATACACACGTTTAGATGGTGAAAACGTCTAGCATCGTTTGGTTCATTGTTATAATGAGCCAAAAGGTTCTAAAGTTTTTATCATTTCTATTAACTGTTTAAATATATCTTAAAATATTCAAATGCTTATTTAGAAAATAAGCCTAAAAATGTTTACAGAACTTACTACTTTAGCGAATAAATCGTAACTGCTCAAAAAATAGATATATACATAGATAGATTTTTATATCTACATAGATTTTTAAGCCACAATGCGCTAACATGACTAGCAAACACGTGTATATAGGAAGGTTAGCGTAAAGCAGGCTACCGTAGAGTACATGCGCGTGCGACTGTGGCCGTACCTAGTCGCGGTGAAAGTTGCCAGTGACGCACTTTTGTATTCACGTAACTCACGACGAGGCAGCAGTAATTTACGCCACCAGTGTAATAAGGCCCCCCACGCTGCTCTCATTAATTTAAAACATTTGGGCAATGCCGGGATCTCTATTGGAATCTGACAGCTCATGTTAAATTAGTCGTTTGTATAAATCGGCGGTCATGGCCCTTGGTGCCGAGTCGCCGGATCTGCCCGGGGAGACATGCGGGTTTCTCGACCGCATGAAACATCCGGGACCGTCGCAGCGCTGTTGCTGCTTACTTACTATTTATAACTTTTAACTAGTTTTTGTTGAACATTGAGACAGATTAACTTTGCTTGTAGATTTTAAGAGTTGTTTTTTTGTTTTTATGTTTACTTCTTTGTTTTGAAAATTGTAAACAAGGTTATGAGGTAATGTTTTCAGTGATAATGGTTTATGAAAAGTGTAAAGTGTTTATTGTTTGTATTCAAAACATTAAACTGTATGATTGTGTAGTGTTATTTATTGTTGTGTTATATATTATTAACAAGTCTGTCTGTCCTTTGTCTGATCTTCGGGAACTTTAAGTACTTTTTTCTGAACGAAAACCCTATAGGTTTTCTGTACCTCTGATATTATGCATGCGAAATGCTATGATGGCTGGCGTTAAAGTGTAACAAAATAAACAATCACAGGCTTGTTCGCATTTAAGATTTATTTATTCTCAATATATTTATTGCAATTAATACTCAATCTTATTAGCGATTAGATGCTTTATATTGGTAGTCATAAACTGTACTGTACGTGTACGTAAAGTATACATCTATGTCAAAATCGTAATCAACTTACCTTCTGCAAGTCAAGAGCCTCTCATTAATAGTACTGCATAATGTTGAAATTATACATAAAAATAGTCCCACTCCTTGTAAATGCAATAGCGATGTAAACATAGATGCAATATCATATAATTTAAATAACTTAAAGGACTGTGATATAAACTAGATACCTACTAAAATCTGATCGGTTAAGTAAAATATGTATCCTGTTCAATCATGTACAATGATTTCACCATGACAATAAAATAAAAAAGACAACATTAAGATCAATGTCGCTAACACCAACGTCACTTGTAAGTAGAAATGCGTGAGGGTTACGAAAAAACGCCACAACAGATGTTGATTACAATTTTTAAATGATTTTCTTCATCCTGACCTACATCATCACTTAAAAAAAAATAACTGCTTCAAAAATTTACTTAGAGGCTATTTTTCTCTCACATGATTTGGTAAGTATGTATATATAACTGACATTCGGTTAAGTGCTTTTCGAGAAATTCTGACCTCTGATTATTTAATATATGATAGCGTTACCCGAATAAAGTGACTCACATCAACAATTGCGTGCAAAGGCGATTAAAAAACGTGTGAAGTCTATGTGTGACGGTTACGTGTGACGCACACGCGTGCTTATGTGTTTGTGCCCCTGCAGAAGAGATGAGTTGATGTTGCAAATGTATAAAAGCGAAGCGTCGATTTCGAAATCAACACAACGATTTGAAATTCTCTAAGGAGTATACACACGGGCAGAAGTGTGACCGTGAATTAAATTTCCGCGTTGTGATATCGCTTTCAGTTGCAGTGCACAAGTGGTGGAAATATTTTACAACAACTTTCGTGAAGTGATACAGGATGTTTTCCTTAGAGGTATTTTTTTTATTTTGTTCAATATATTAAGGTAAGGGGAATATTGGACACTACGAGAATTTATTTTATTTTATTTTCAGTTCGTGCTGGTTGTCTGTTTCTGCATTGTAGCAGTACTAAGTTCACCACTAGAAGATGGCTCCTGGAACCCGTATCAATATGGAAATTCTGGAAAGTAAGAAAAAAACATAACTAATTAAATTTTCTTACTAGTATCAACAATTTACATACTTCTTAGCGCGTAGAAAAAAAAACATACAAAAAAAAGCTGCACTGATATTTAATGTTCGGTAGTTCAAAACTATATTTTCTATTTTTTTTAATATTTTTAATCACAGAATTATTCAAAAACTTATACATATAGCAAGGAGTTATGCAATAAAATATTTATAATAATAAAAGCTGGTCTAATAAATAAAGCCGGCCCATAAAAGTGTAACGATCTATTAAATATAATCTTAGAATGGGTAAAAATACGACACAACAACAACATTTAAAATTAACATAAAATAATCAATGATATTGCGTTTCCAGATATATTCCTACAGATGAGGGGAAATATGTCCATGTTCCGAACCCATATATTCATATTGATAATCCATATGATGGTGGGTATGGACCTTATTCACATGACTATGAACCTTACGTACCAGAAGCATCAGTGGACCACTTTAGATTAATTCAAATCCCACCTAAAGACATCCCGTACTACAAGGATGGATACTACAAAAATAACGGCATTAAAATCATTAAGCAGAATCATAATTATAAGGAGGACAAATATGACTTCGAGTAAGTATTTTAAAAATTTAGAAATACTAGATAATATTAATATATTACTTATATTAATATGATGTAATTTAATAATCATTTAGACTTATAAAGTACAGTAATCTTTATGCAATCATGTGTATCGCAAATAAAATTATACGTTGCCGAAAATATGTATGTGAATATTAGATAATTGACTATAACGCATGACCGCTTCACATAAAAATCATGTACAAAATACTTTTACTTAAATGAAAAACTTTAAATTATAAAGCTCATAACTTTCTGAAAGTAAACATTTAGAAGGCTAAAATATATTTTACTAGTAGTCAATGATCAAATATTATACATATCCGTAGAAGAACTTTGTTTTATCATTAGTGTTAGCGTTGCATTGTCATTAATGCTATGTAATTTACAACCTATTAGAAGCGCCACCTTATGTTAATGAAGTATTAATATACCAGGCGCGTAACATCTAGATATGTATTTATTAGCTCCCCGCCTTTTAAATAAAATTCAGCCTTGCATTGCTGAATGTCAAGCTTATCGTTTTTATTTACATATGGAATTCTTTACAAAATTGTTTTGAATAGATTGCATGTATGATGATGACATTTTACTATTATTCATATACATTAATCATGCGAGAAGTAACTTGAATGAAATATTGTACGTTTGTAAGTAGATATGTCGGTGTAAGTAAGGAATGGTATATTTTACTAGTAAATGTGGTATAAATATATAAAACTATCCAGTAATTTCGTAACTTCGAACAAGGTCTAAAATTACTAGAGTATTATATCTTTTCAAAGTATAACTATAGTGCCTGCTATCGCAATTGGAATGAAGTAAACTAAAAGCCGCTCGGTATACGCGAGTCATATTATTATTTATATTTATAAATAATAATGGATAATAATATTTATTATTATTTATAGATATAAATAATAATTTAGAAATAACTAAAAAGATATTGTAGTTAGCTTGGTACGCTAACTATAATATCGGAGGTTTTGGAGTACTATACCACGCTGACCAGACGAGTTAATATAGGATTTGTTTCAAGTTTGCATTCTCTTTGCAGTGCTATTATACAGCATAGTTTGTTCCTTTTGTTGGCTCTTACGACACCTACGGAAGTAATAGGCGTAGTGTCTGTCACCACACGACATTTGTATATACAATTGAATATTTTTAAACATAGGACAGAAAGATATTGTTAAAAACCTAGAATTTAATTGTTTTTCTCTTTCGCAGTTTTGAGACCGAGAACAAAATTCGTGCCGAAGAGAAAGCTGTCCTCAAAAACCCCAACACTGTTGATGAGGGAATCGCATCTAAGGGCTTCTATGAGTACATCGGCCCAGACGGTTTTATGTACAGAGTAGACTATACTGCTGACGAAAAAGGTTTCCGTCCATCAGTCAAGAGGCTAGAAACTCCTTATTCCGGCAAATGGATATTTGAAAAAGTCAACTAATCCTTCAGATATTTCGTACCCTACAATTCTTTCAATCAGTATTGAAATAAGTAGACGATTTCCTTGTTCACATTATTCACCTTCCGACTGACTGCAATTTATTTAACGACCATCTTCATTTGGGTCACGATTTAATATGGTTCACGAATATGACATTTCAATTTAACTTAGTAAAATTATCATTGAAGCATTATGACACGCACATCAACCTTGATACCAGCATTTGTAATTGTGTCATTTTTTTTACATATTTTTGAAGTACAAAAGTATCTTCCAAGAATTCCTTGTCTGCTTAGTTAAATATAATTTATATTTTAGGTTTAACAACTTAGTTACATTATTTTAAATTAAGATAACTATTTATGAAATGTGATAATAAATTTATATTGCGATAAACATGTTTATTATTTAACACTCTTTATCTGCTTTTCATACAATTATAAATAATGAGGTCTTTTTAAATGTTATAATGGTTACAAGTTATGCTTGAGCTATCTTATGAAATCTTATGAGGTTTCCTATTTGAATTCTATTCCTGGAAGTAACATTTTTAGAAACCTATTAACATATAATATTATTTTTCTTTTTGTACTAGTTAATCTCTAAATTCCTCTCTCTAAATAACTTAAATATCATTACTTATACAGTGTTAATTCAATTGGCAAGTAATTTCTATAGAAAGCAAATTTGAGTGACTATAATATCATGGACACCGGCAAAAACGGTTAAACCATACTATATTCATAAAAATATTTTGTAAATTTTTTCAAAAAAATAATGTTAAATGCTAATTCATAGAACATAAAAATACGACGCAAATAATTTTTAGATATTACAATGTTATTTCAGGCATTGTAGCGATATTTTCCAACATTTTACTATTATTAGTAAGTACCTAAGTAAACAGTAGTGACACAAAAGGACACATTTTGAGTAAACTAACTAAAATAAGAATATTTATATATTTTTTTTTTATATCGTCAAATTTATTGTGTCAAAAAGACTATGAAATTTAATGCTTGCCAAATACTTAAGCATTATAGATGTCATATTATTTTAATGCATAGCATTTGAATAATTCCAGCTATTCAAATCTGCAAAAAATATGCAATAACATAGATGGAAAAAATAACGTTTTATTATTTTTGTAACGTGTATATTCTCACACATTATTGAGAATTGTCCTCACAAGGAGGTTATGGCTTGTTTATCACCGCACAGAAGGCTGTATAGGTACAATAGCGCACCATTTGCCGAGGGCATTAGACAGTTTCAAAAATTTGACCTCATGTTATTGAGTTCCCAAAGCCAATAAAAACGATCCTACATATATACACAGCGAGCATTGATAAACTTTGCAGATCTCATATTTTTTATTAATTCGTTAATGTGCACAGTAACGTATATTTTCTGTCATTTGTAGTTCTTTTTTTTTTACAAAGACAACTCCCGCATTGGGATTCAATATACTGCGTCGCGGGGTACTTTACAAACATACATGAAACGTACACAAGGAACACCCAGACTCAGAACAACAATTTTTGAATCACACAAAGTTTTGTTCCATGTGGGGTTTGAACCCACAACACTCAGCGCAGTAGAAAGCGACGTGGTGACCACTGAAACCACTACGCCATCCGTGCAGTCAATATTGTAATGATAGTAATAAAAAGAGATGATTTTACATGGTAGCGCCATGTAAACTAACTAACTGATTTGTAGTTGAATTTGATTTTTTCTTGTAATGCGATAAATTTAATCACTTTATAAGTGAATGTTGTTGATTTTTGACTTTTTTATCTTATCTTATTTTTAACTTTATTTAATCTGAAACGTAAAGTACTCTAAATCGATAAATATTTTGGAAGGTTTATACGTCTTCCTTTATCTTATAGTTACCTTTATACACTAAAAATTGAAAAGTTGTTCATAATATGTGAAGATAGCGTGATTTAATTATTTTCTTACAGTGTGCAAATTAATCAAAATCTTTAAAACTTTTAATAATTAAAATGTACGCTTTTAATTCTTAATTGATATTGTTAGTCCGTTAACTATATCAATTAGTACTTTAAAAAAATGATAGTGATGATGATTGATTGATAAATGATTATTGATTATATAAAAACCCCTAGTTATAATGGATTATAGTGTATTAAATAAATAATGTAATAAGCGAACATGGATATACATATTGTGTAAATTAAGATGTAAACAGCATTGAATCGGTTGCTGTGGCGAGCGTTGGGGGAGGCCTATGACCAGCAGTAAACTTCTTTCGGCACAGATGATGATGATGATGAAACAAATTTTAAAAGTTGTTATCAAAACAATTATTTATATTTTGTATAAAATATTGTCATAAATTCAATACTACTGTAATAATCTTTTTTCAACTGAGATATATTTTTTTTCAAATAGGCCAATGTGTATCAATTGTAAATTATAGTAATTATAATGATTATGATTATCACTAATTATAATGATTATAAGCAATTTTTTTTACTTTTTTGCTAACAATTAAATCTTCAAAGCGTTTTTAGTAATCACTAACTAAGACACCGACTCGCCACACTCTGAGAAGTGGTGAATATATTTGATCTTATAAGACAATATATATATACGAAAATATCTCGAATTTCAATAAAAATATCACGAGGCGTTCGCCAAAAATAAACGAGTCCCATCGAGTAAAGAGAGGAGTGGAAGGATCGTAAAATCATGCGTGTCAGGGCACTGGCAAGAAATTTGGTGAAATTGTTTTGGCTCAAGCTTTTGGAGGCTTTTATGGAGACAGAGGACGTTGACCGAGAGCTGTGCCAAGTGCCCGGCGCCGCTCTGCCCGACGCACTGCGAACCCGTGGATGCTGCACTGCGCACAACCTTATCTTCGCTATGCTTCCTTTCGCAAATACCTAAAAATACACTGCCAAATAGGTCCATGTCGAGTATATCCGTGTTTCACATTAAAAGAGCCAGATAAAAGATTTGCAGCATTGCAATAAAGGGTAACGTCCTCTTGAATATGTTGCCGAAGGACATCCCAAGGAAAACGAGTATAAAAGTAGCCTGGTTGGTATTATTTTCCAATAAAATTCGATTACATGTCTTGTGTTCCTGCTACTTTGTTACACAACGTTAAATGGTACGTGCCTGTTTGAGATAGAATCTATAATCAGATAATCATTACACTTAACTGGTATTACATGATTTGCATACTATTATAATGTTTTAAAATCTTATTTTAATGCAATTCAATTACAAACTCTAATTAGGACATTATAATAATCCAATAATTAACCAACATTACTGTTACACTTAAAGAATTATTATAAAATTATAGTTTTTAATTTCAAACCTTAAACGTAAAAAAAAAACGAAATTTAGCAGCAAAATTACATTTATTATCCGTTTAGGGTCGAGACGCTAGTGTCATGGGGTCCGACTGCTCGTGCTATATTTAAACACCTAGCTAAGCAACTGATCGACGCTTGTCATGATCAGAGGGACGGGCTTTTTCTAGCACAGAGAATGAGCATTGCCATTCAACGTGACAATGTCCTCGTGTTGAGGAAACATGTGTCAAAGAATAATGTTCTGCCAAGGAAATATTGCGCATAAAGCGGACTTTTGTTAAAATGTCCCTTTTCTATCAACAATTTTAAGGCCTATCTTTAACTGCCACAATTATTAGGGTCGATTTACTGTAAGTTGTTTATTTACCTTCTGTGTTTCAGGACAAATTTATTTACACTGTGCCCTCTCGGGACACAAACATTGTAGCTAATAAAAACATTTTTTGAATATTTTCACAACGTTCATTCCGAATCGTGTGGCAAACAATTAAAATATCAGTAAGACTCTTAAAAATATAATTTACTGCTTTTTAAATCTGTTTTGTCTTTAGACGCAAATAAAGAGAACAACGCGAAATGTTGCAAAAATAACAGGGAAAACACAAATGCTCATATTATAAATTATGTTTTAAGACTACTTTATATCTCTGCCATCTCTTGATAATAAATTTCTTTATAATTTATTTACACTATCGGCGCTGTGGGAAATATTCTTAAAATGAAAGACAATTCTATACAGCTGTTGTTGCTAAACTCAATGAGAACTCTAGTGACCTTGTTCTCTAATTAGTCATATAAGCAAAAAATATTCTTGTGTGATAAACGGGGTCTAATAGTTTGTGATGTGCGCTGAATTTCCACCCAGGATAAATAATTGTGTCATGAGGATGATCATTTATTCCATATCAGTGTGTCATTTGTCTATAATATGTATGTATTTAGAAAAATATATAAGTATGTTTATCAGCAGTCTGGTTACAATAGTACAGGCTCTGCTTAGTTTGGAATTAGACAGCCGTGTATGAGAAGTGTCCAAGATATTATTATTATTATTATTTAGAAATATATAAGTATGTTTACCAGCAGTCTGGTTACTAAGGTACAAACTTTGTCTATTTTAGGATTTAACAGCCGTGTATGAGATGGTAACACTCTCTGAATTGTAGTTATATAATTATAGCTTATATTTTAATACAGTTACTGTCATCAAACACCAGAATCTCGATCAATAGTAAAACAGATATTACGTCAAATAAGTCATACATAACATTACTAATCTATATTAACAATTACATAATGTAAGTAAGAGTTAATACAAAATAGCAATTAAATGCAAATATAATTAATTGGTGCGTCTGTTGATCTAGTGGCTAACGGTTCTGAATCAATCGGTCAGAAGCAAATCATAACAGACGGGCCTGTCGGTCTAGTGGTTAGTGACCCTACCAGCAAAGCCGGATGTCGTGGGTTTGATTCCCACCCAGGACAAATAATTATGTGATAACGGTGATTTGTTCTGTGTCTGGATGTAATTTGTCTTTAATACGTATGTATTTAAAATTTATATGTGTGTTTATCAGCAGTTTGGTTACTACAGCACAGGCTCTGCCTAGTTTGGGATCATACGGTGTGTGCGAGATGTGTGAAATTATTAAAGAATTACTACTTATACTTCTACATGTGACGTACCTACCTGACACATTCACTAATAATTAATAATAATTTTGACATTCACTCAACTGTTGTACTGTACAACTAGTCTTAAGTATCAAATATGACTGCACAGATAGCGTAGTGGTTTTAGCGGTCGCCACGCCCCTTTCTACTACGCTGAGTGTTGTGGGT
>JANTPX010077901.1:0-10933 GCA_024757885.1 Apantesis nais | reverse complement strand
TAAACAGACCCAAACCACCCACAATATTTTGATGAAAAAAAACTATAAGAAAATGCGTTGATGTGTTTTTTGTATCTTCCTAATTTGTTTCATATTACTTTGTTTCATAACCGTTGCAGGGAAATAATTTAATTTGACTTTTAGGTGGAAACTTAGTTGAATAAACTTTGCTTAAAAAATAATACAATTTACAAACCTACCCCTCAAACCGAGTTCTTCACTGGCTCTTTGTGTAGAACTTACTACACCGGCTGTTACTGTGTTACTCAGAGCTAGAGGACTGCCCATGGCTACTACCTGCAAATGACAAGTTTTGAATACACCAAATATGTGTTACATCCTTATTATTATGCTACATGTAGAGATAGAATAGAAATAGACTGTCCTTTAATATTTATGTTATAAAATAAAAATACAAAAATCTTATTAAAAAATATCTATGGTATCAAACCTATAAACATTCTACTATTGAATCTGGCATATAAAATTCTCATGTCGCATTGTCTGTTCCAAATTGCTCTGAAACGGCTGGATAGATTATTATGTAACGTTGTATGCATTTCAGCTAGGTCTGAGAATCGGCCAAAATCTATTTTTTATGTCACTAAGTGGGCAAAACAGTGTTTGCGGGGTCAGCTAGTATATTATATAATTATCTAAAGAAGATCATTATTAATAATTACAGTTAGTTGCGTTGGATGTTTGGCATGGATATTTGTTTATTAAATATGTAAATAAAAGTTTGTCAAGTGCAAGTTGAGCTCGTGCAGAAAAGGTTTCGTATCTTTAATTTTTATTATATATTTTTAAAGCGTTAACAGAAATACACATTCTGTGAAATTCAAATAATTGCAAAAATGAGCAAATTATTTTAGTTTAACTAGTGGTTTTTAAAGTGAATGTATAAACAAATATTCTGTAAATAATTCAAGCATTTAACTGTTGCCCCTTTCGAGCAAAAAATCACGTTTATTGTATGTGTTTATTTACTGTTTTTAGTTTTTTTTGTAGCGGCAACAGAAATACATCATCTTTGAAAATTTCAACTGTCTAACTATCACAGTTCATGATATACAGCCTGATGACAGACGGACAGGCAGACAGACAGACAGATAGTGAAGTCTTAGTAATAGGTTCCCGTTTTACCACTTGGGTATGGAATCTAACAATTAAAGAATACATTTTTTTAATAAAAATATTCTCAAATTCACTATGCAGTAGATTTAATATAATCTAAATATTTGTCCCATATTGTAGTGTTTTATTTTCGACAATGCTTTAAATCACCGTTTACTAAAACAAAAAAAAATCCATTTGAAATAATGATACAAAAACAATTTTTTTCCTAACTCCAAACCCAAATCAACCTACAGAATTAAGATTGATTTTGCATAAATTGGAGTCCTTTTGACCTTGAACTTTTTGTTCCTGGAAGAGACAGATAATATAACTGAACAATCGATCGAGCCTCAGAACGGATTAGACTGGATTGGCAGACTGCCCAACTTTTCAGCTGTTTAGTATTCAGGATTCTCAACGCTGTCCTTACTCTATTATAGTCATTAATTGGTATTATATCGCTGCTGTTCATCTTGATGTCGTTGGTTTGATTTCTCTTCCACCCATCCTACAATTTCAGATACTTTTTAACTATCTGATAAACTAGTCCCATTATTCATTTTTTTTTCACAAATTCTCCATCTCTTGAGACTGCCATTATGGGTAATGTCTTTAACCGTGACTGGAATACATAACAAGAGAAGGTGAATCCCAACCAAACACAGTTATTAATATATAAGATCTAAACTAAAAAGTTTGAAAGCGAAGAGGAGTTCTCTATCATTTAAAATAAAAAAAAACAATAAGCACTTTTCTTCTAATATTGAAACTTTCAAACTTATTCGTAGCAC
The DNA here is from genome assembly GCA_024757885.1 of Apantesis nais. Taxonomy (NCBI): domain Eukaryota; kingdom Metazoa; phylum Arthropoda; class Insecta; order Lepidoptera; family Erebidae; genus Apantesis; species Apantesis nais. The sequence continues at coordinate 9,023 of JANTPX010077901.1, read as the reverse complement.
GCGCGTAGACATTATGCGGAAAAGGATCGCGTAGAGCGATATCACGTAGACTGTGCTACGTTCAATACACAACGTTTCTCTTTTTTTTCAATAATTTATACCATAATAAAACAAAATTCACTTTTTTCATAAATTGTACTCATATATCCTTAATAAACCTTATGATATAATGATATATTTAAAGCAGTTTGGAAAGCCTTTATTTAGTAAAATATAAAATTAATATTACCAACTTAATGTATAGGTAAAACTTTATTTATTTTTGACACTGTGTTTTAAAAACCAAAACTTTAAAGTGTTTTATTTTTGGAAGGAGAAGACATCTTTTGCATTTTAATGACATTTTTTTGCCGATAACAAACAAATACTGAATCGCAATACACAAACAAAAGTCCTAAAAAGACTTAAAAAACCAGGCACCCGTATATCAAACGTCATTTCCTCATTTTCCGAGAAGCGAACGACCCGGCGGTAGCAAAAAGTACCAGGGCGGCATGAAGAGCAGGCGGGTGTGTGCAGGCCGCTGTAGGCGTGCGGCGAGGCGCATTGCAGGCGGGTGAACGGCCGCGCATCGATCCTGCGTCCCGTGCCGCGTCCCCGCCTCCCCCGCCGCCGCTTGCGTAACCCCCCTCCCGCGCTTATGTAACTGTGACGCGGTTTGTGTGATCATTTCCTGATTTTTGCTGCATCTCAATTGTTATAATTATGCAGCACATTTAGTTATACTAAACGATAGGAAACTGTATATGAAACTAATTAGTAATTTGATAGAAATATAGTCAGAAATGGAAAATGGCGGGAAATTTCTAGAAGTACATGATGCAGTTTATATTGTAAAGTGGTACAGATATACGTACGTGTAGGTGTAAAGGAAAGAAAGAAGATTTAGTTACTATTTCATTTATTCACTCATCCTCGCCTCTCTTTTAGCCAGTGTATATTTTTATATAATTTATTTACATTCCGAAAAATATTGAGTATTATTTTTTTGGTATCTAAATACTATCACAGTTTACCATCCGTGTCCAGCGAGTCCATAGCCGTGAGCGCCATGCGCTATGGCCAAGGGAGCGCCGTGGGCGATGGCTACGGGAGCATGGACTATGGGGGCGGGGTGGGATTGTTGAAGGGACTGGGTAACTACGGTCTTGCTGGAGGCGATGGCGGGGGCGGCGTACGAAGCAACTACACCGTGGGCACCGTAACCAGTGGCTAGGCCATGGGCACCGTAACCAGCGGCTAGGCCATGGGCACCGTAACCGGCAGACAAACCGTGAGCGCCGTAGGCAACGGGGGCTACGAGGTTGGCGTGACCAGCGATTTGCTTAGCGAGTATGGGAGCAACACCGGCGGCGGCACCATCAAGCTGAGCTTCTTGGGTCTTGACGGCGTCGATCGCTTGCCAAGAGTGATCTTCAGCGGCATTCACAGCCTGGCCTTGGAGCTCGGAAGCCTGGTCGTGGTATTCACGGGCAGCATCAACAGAAGCACGGACGTGGTCTCCGGCCTCAACATGAGCATCGATGGCGGCACCAGCGATGTCACCAGGGGAGATGGTAGGGAGAGCGGGACCAGCGTGAGCTACGGCCAAAGGAGCACCGTGGCCCAGAGCAAGACCGGCATGACCGACGAGGCCATGGCCATAGGGTGCTGCCAGCAGACCGGAGGGTGCGGCTGCGGCGCAGGCGAGGACGGCGGCGACAATCTGCGAAACAAAATTCGATTATAACTTGTTGTTTATAACGTTGTTACATCAAAAATCAATATTGAGATCAACAGTAATCGATGACAATCCATCTTTATCACAGCACTAACACATTCACTGAGCACTAATAAGGACATTATATCCTTTTGATTTTTTAAAAATAAATTACTTAATTAATATGGTATTTTACCACTTTAAAAATTATTATTTGAATTGCCAAATGAAAACTAACCAGAACTCTCATCGTGCACTTCTGTTGTAGACTGCGCGAAGGCTACTGAATGATCTCAATTGGTCGCGGCATGTTTTTATACCAATGCACCGTGCTTGTGCTTTGTACGTAAAAAAAGTAAGTGGTCTACATTCAAGGGCGGGAAGGGTGTATAGGAAGCATTATTTTTGAAGTATAGTTTCGTGTAGGTAGGAAATGGCTGGTAACTTTTTTAAACGATACTTTTCTTTAGTTACTCTGATAAATGTTGCACTTTTAAAATATTATACTTTGTTCTTGGCGAAAGTAGCCATCGCTGGAAAACTTTGATTCTCGTTTACGATCTAAGAGTATAAATATTGAGTAAAAAAACTTAAAAACTTTATTTAATAAATGTTTACTTAATTTTTATATTGAACTCAGTTGAACTTTTTACATTTTTCTTAATAGATCACCAGTTGTTATTGAATGTGATATTAAGGTTAATTTTTATTATAATATTCAGATAAGAGGCAAATACATTTCTTGTCTGAGCTGCTACATTTGATCATATTATAGAATTAAATCGATGCAAGTGGCGGTGGTGGAAATGGGAGAGACCTATATCCAGCAATGGACTGCGATGATGATGATAGGATTAGTTGATATATACAAATATTTAGATGATTTCTAAGAAGATGACTCAAATTAACGAGTTTTAGTCCATATGTTTCAAGTAAGTTATCGTTTTAACGTGTTATGTGTTCACGTTAACAATTTATGAAATTGATTTAGTTAACAACTTTCTCTTATTCTCCTTAATCTTATTAAACTACGTAATAAACTTGAAATTGTGGCTACCAACTTCAGAGATATTTAAACCGAAATTCAATTAAAAAAAAAATAATTCAAAGAATAATGCTATCATATAGAAGTTAAACCAAATGTTCTGTAATAAAATTTGTAAAGTTCTATAGGCCAAACCTCTTTTCTAAAAAGAGGCCTTTGCCCAGCAGTGGCCTATTAGAGGCTGTTGAGGTGACGTATTATGATGTAAAGTTAGTTCTGAAATAGTAAATGACAATAACTATCATGTTTACTAAGTATCGAAGAGCAGACATGGGAGAGCTTGTTTAGGACCTATTAATAATTTAATTCTTTTTTTTTCTGTAAATGTAGTTAAAAAAATGGTTTTATATTACAAGTCAGAAGACCATGTTTATCTGTATCGTACTTTACTTATCTATAACATATGTACATTACGCCTGTATCTCCGGAGAGGAAAGCAATGTGTAATAACCAACGATAATTTGTCACTAATAACGGCCATTTAATATTCATATCTTTGTAGCATCTCTAATGACAGGAGGAACATAGGGACATGAGGATTTCATTTACATATTAGTTGGTATCTAGCGCAATATCATATAAACTTTTCCAATCTTGCTGTTCCTCGCTTATATTTTACATTTATTTCCTAAATTATAGATCTTTTAGAAGTAAATTATTGAATTCTATTGCCGTACATATTCTAATAATTTGAAGCTCTACAATATAAATTACGTAATGTTTTTCTTTCCAGCTGTATAAACCATGAATAGTCACTCAATCTTTTTCTTTTTTAATATAAAGTTGCAACACTGAAAGGAAATTGCAACATTACTTTTTTAAATTAATTAAAATGTTGGTACGATTATCAGTTTTGCATCTGACATTCACCGGTTAGGCTGTTATTAAACTTTTTCGTTAATGAAACTTAATCTAGTTTAATCCTGAAAGTGAAAGTACTTTGTTCAAGCTTATCATTATTATATGTCTGTGGTATAATGTAATGATAGGCGACGTGCTGAGACATAGAAAAGTCGTTTTATATTTTTTTTGTTTTTGTAACATATCAATTTGGGCTTATGATTGAATCTGAATAAAAATAATAATAAATCTAACCAGAAAACATTTATTAGATGTAAATTTTAGCTAAATATTCCTTGACCTCCTTCAAGGATATATAGAAGAAAAATACTTCATGATACTATGAAAGCTTCAGGCCGAACAAAGCCTGTGTCAAATCATTATCATTTTCTTGTTGTTTTACTAACTTTGCGGTAAACGCAATTTTCCATTCTTTTCTAGCACTCGTCAGTAAACTGAATAAGCGAGATTACCGCAGCTTCAACCCTCCCCTTCCCTCCACTTGAGTTAAGTTAATCTTGAGTTGCAGGTGTCCCTGGATGGCGGTAGTTACTTACTATCAGGTGATCCGTCTGTTTGTTTGTTCCATCCTCTATTACCTAAACAAAAAGAATTATTAAGAAAAATTTGCTAAACTTTAATATTTCTGCGTAATCACTAACTATACCGAGAACAGGTTCCAGATTTTTGACCATGAACGCTATTAACATACTTTGTGTAAGTAGCAGTATAATTAGACGAATGACGAAATTGTATTTCTACATTTTTTAAAGCTTTAGCATAGCATAGATCAACACACACAATAGCAACAATATGTTTTGTCAAATATTTAACAAAACGAATTTAACCCATTTTATGTCTATGCCCCTTTTCAAGGTAAACCACATTTCAAAAGGAGGCTTCCGCAATTTCGGTGAATGAGTAATAATAGTTAGTGAAATAAACCCTTTTCTTTTTCTTTCATCACAAATGTTATGAGATTGTGTTCTCTTAACATTTCAGACAAAAAGTATAACATTAATGCTAATTTAATCATATCTTTGCACTTTCCATTGGTGCTAGACTTCACAGGAATATTTTAGACTCCATATATTTTACCATATTCGTATAAGATCAGAGGCGCCTTTACCTAATGCATCTGTCCCACAGCGAGGGAGAAAATCAATCCGTTGAATAGAAAAGTGAGAAAGAACTTTATTGTCAATTAAAACAAGATATGATTGTTAACAATTTTCGATAAATGATTAAGATCTAAAAGAAGACCTGAGCCACATACTACAAAATAAGACTCGTTTGAATTGAAATCGATGCAAAGTTTGTTTGTTGGTTGTGAGAGAATATTGTTCACCTGCTAAAAATGATAAACATGTCTTGAAATTTTTAGATCCTTTTTATGGATTGGTAACAAACTAAAAGGCAACAGCGTTTTTTAAATTTCTTAGACTAGATACTCGGTTGTAATTACCGAGACCATTGAATTGACTCAACAGTCATTTAAAGAGGTCTTCTCTGAGGGTATTTCGATGACTTCCCTTCCTCTTAGCTTTCTTCTTCCGAGCCTTTTTCGCAAACTAGATTGAGGTCGAATTTAAGTACAGTACGATTTCTCCGAACTTCGATTTTTTACGCGGAGCGAATTTCGAAGTTCTTTATAAAGATTATTGTCGAATTTTCTAGGACTGCAACTACCCGTACTGATTGCCACAGACGTCCGTATGGCAACCGGGACCGGCTTAACGTGGTCTCCTAGGCATGGGAGAATCTCAATGTGTTAGAAATTGTCCCATCTATTGATTGACCTGGTTAGGATTCATTAACTGCGCAACATATTTGTGGAGAAACGACTGTCATGTCCTTCGAACACAAAGGGAGGATGCTTCGACCAGGCGCGGTGATTATACCTAGCAGGCCGCGGCTCCCGTAGGTTAATATTTCAAAGTTGTAGATATGATAATCGACGTGAAAACTTTCATATCGCGATACAGGATTAGTGGTTACTCCGTAGTAGTTACGTCCGTGTAGTTCGGCGTGTCTTCGATAGATGGCGCTGTAGTATGTTTCTTCGTTTCGCCGTATGTGGAAGTCGTTACATATTAACCTACTCGGTTACCAGAGCCGCTCAAAGCGACACAACAATTTATAATAACCGCTGTCAGCGGGACAAAGGCCTAAGTAGAAACAAGTAAAGCAACTCGCTCTGGTGGCAGTACCGGATGTTAGTCAACTGCGAATGGAACCTAAATGTACGATAAAGTAAGTACGTATCTTGTCTTACCTTGAACCTTTGCCTCACTGTTGTTATATTTGGCATTTGTGAGCCATAATGAGCGTACACATAATTATAGTTAATGTTTCTGGTCTTAAGCATTAATTTACCTCGGTGGTGTTAGTTGTGCCGTATTCTACTGTTTGCGGAGAATTGAGGGTCGATTCCCGAGTCGGACCAAATGTTTGAATGATCTGTATACATTTGTTTCAGACTTTAAGTGTTTTTTATGTATAATATTCATGTATTTACAAAAAGCATATAAATTATTCTATCAGTCGATCTAGCTGTCATAGTACAAGCTAGGCTTAGTTTGAAACTGTATGGCGTAGTATTTCAAATGTCTGTAATATTATATTACTTGTTTTGTATCACTTAACTGAGTGAATGGGAATATTGCAGATACCCTCCTCCTTCTCCGCTTTTTTCAGATCTCGGGCTCATTTGAAGCCAGGAGTATGTGGTGTTTCCATTGAAAACCACCCCAGCGGCCTTAGGCGCCCTATACTAGAGAGTGCCCGGGTCATGTCATTTTAGGTCCCTCCCCCCAGATCTACAACGCATCTAACCAGGCCCTATCAGCCTATCACTAAATGCTAACCCCCTAATACTAAGAGAGAGGGACTCTAAAGATGGCGATGAACTTATGCTTCTTGAGCTGCAGGTGTTCTGGGGCGTCGGTTGTCTCTTACTCTCAGATGAAAAGTCTACTCCCTTGCCTCGTGGCTTACAGAGTTCAATATTCTTGACGTGGTTTAATGTCTGCGTGGTTTAAACAGACCTCGTCCTTATTAGTTAATTGATTATAAATAAAAAATATATACAGTCATTCTGTGAAGGTCGATCAGTATCCACTCGGTATATATATACTAGTTAATTACATTTGGTAGCATTTAAAATTTAAAAAATAACTGTAACTGTATAGTAAAACGCAGTAAATATTTTTTTAACAATTATTAATATTAATAACTTCACACATTTCACAAATGGCCATCTGATCCTAAACTATGTAGAACTTGTATATTACTGTGGTAACTAGGCTGCTAATGAACATACTAATATTTTATTCTACTAAATACATACAAACTTTAGATAAATTACACCCAGACGCAGACCAAATAATCGTGCTCATCAAAAAATTATTTGACCTGAGTGGGAATTCAATACCCGACTTCTGGGTTAGCAGTCAGAATCACTGACAATTAACCACAAGGTTAACAGGTTATTCAATTATTTGCGTAAAATAAAGTCATTTGAGAGAAAATACCTTAAACTTATAACACCCCTCGTTTTCCGTCAGGGGTAAAAAAAAACAATTGTATAAAATTCAAAATATATACATTTATACATATTACTCGCGTAGTAATATCGACATACATATATGAGGTAAGTGAACGACCGCTACGCTCTATTAAATATGTAATAAGCACATTTTATACCATCTCATGAATGAATGAATGAATCTTTAATACATTCATTAGCATATTGTGCAAATAAATCCGCCTTGAGATGCATGAATTACGTCAGGTACTATGTTTTGGTACTGTCATAGTGAGTTATTTTTGTATTAATAATTTAGAAAATATATATGTTTGAAAGGTAATGTTTGAAAAGGAATAAGTGAAGACATATACTTAAAATGTGTTATTTATATTTCATAAGAGGCGAGTAATGTACTAAACTACGTAGGTAACAGTACTGCGATAAGAAGGAAAGTTGGAAATAAACCCTATTATAGGGTATAGGGTCCCTATTTCCTTTCTAAGAAAAAACCTGCGTTTAGGCGTGGACTATGAGAGGCTGATCATGATTTCTTAAAGATAATCTGCTGGTTTTGCACAAATACATGTTTATTGTAATTACTTCTCTTTTTAAATGACACACTCTGAAAGATATTAAGCACATACCTGTTGTGTACACGTTCAACGTTTCGACCAGAAGGTCAATTCTCGTAATAAAAGTTCAGTCAAAATTCCGTCCTGGAGGTGACCAAATATATTGTATGATGAGTTTTTATTGCGATCCAATTACAGCCCAAATATATTTTATAAAAATAAGAACTGCTATTCTGAAATTACCGTTCTAAGTAAAGAAATAAAGACAAATATTTGTTTCTAAAATGACATATAAATTCAGTTTACGTCTGCAATTGGATCGCAGTAAGAGCTCATGGTAATCCTACTGATCAGCTTTCGATCTTATAACTGTAAAAGAAGGTGTTTTCGTAGTAAAATATTAAACATCCGACGTTGACTGTAATGTAATTATTACATATTGTAACCAAATATTGTATCGGTAATCTGCTAGTCTTAGTAACGCTTCACTATTTTACTACAAAACTACTTTTTAGACAGTTGTGAGATCGGTGCTTGATCGGAACTGAATTATGATCGAACTATTACTATGAGTATAGGCCTTCTGGTTGGTTGCATTGCGTGGTCACTGGCTGGCAGCCTGTGTAAGGTACCTATCGTCAACTAATTTTCTTACATAGATTTATATTATTATGGAACGCAATAGTTTAAAAGTTAACACATTTTATTCTACGGAAATTAATTAACTGTTTAATAATATATTGGATATATAATATAATGAGTTGATCCGATTCATTGGTCTAGACAGTTATTTTAAAATGCTTTTTATTTTATTTCGACCTCTAAGTCTTGGTCACTCCTAATTAATGTAATAATATAATTAGATCTCAAGGACATTGTAATATCTCTGTAGAAATAAACGTCTCTTATAATTAGAGCCGTACAGTGACCTACAATAGAAAAGAAAAGGTCATTGGTGTCGGAGACCTTGTTCGACTGACTACAATAGTTAGTGACATTTATTAGAGCCGGTCTATAATATAGACAGGTAACAAGTAATTTTTGTAAGGCAGTCTAGATTAGGAAACAGCCGACTGTCGCGTGTGTGGCGCCTGCGCAAATAATAGCCGGGCGCGGCTGACACACATTCACATGTTTTATAAACCAATTGCTTTATACATACAGGTAGTCAAAGAGCTATATTTGTCACTTTATTTTATTAAGTCTCTCCTATTCAAGACTAATTATAATTCAAACAGAGTCAAAACCGATCTTGTTTCTATGGAAAATTATCGAGACCAACGTCTTTGAAATATTTTTTCCTTTTATTATACCCCAATAAGATTTTCATTGACTTTA
>JANTPX010076804.1:0-2500 GCA_024757885.1 Apantesis nais | reverse complement strand
GAACTAAGAACGGCCATGCACCACTACCCTTAAATTTGAGAAAGAGCTATTAATCTGTCTTACCTCGATAAGTTCGGACCTGGTAAGTTTTCCCGTGTTGAGTCAAATTGAGCCGCAAACTCCACGCCTGGTGGTGCCCTTCCGTCAATTCCTTTAAGTTTCAGCTTTGCAACCATACTTCCCCCGGAACCTAGTTTTGGTTTCCCGGAAGCTACTGAGAGCACCGGATGTAGCGTCTCCCAATTGCTGACTGGCATCGTTTACGGTTAGAACTAGGGCGGTATCTAATCGCCTTCGATCCTCTAACTTTCGTTCTTGATTAAAGAAAGCATCCATGGCAAATGCCTTCGCTTTAGTTAGTCTTACGACGGTCTACGAATTTCACCTCTCGCGCCGTAATACTAATGCCCCCAACTACTTCTGTTAATCATTACCTCAGAGTCTGATGACAAACCAATGAAAGATTAAGACCGAGGTCATATTCCATTATTCCATGCAAGATTATTCTAGGCCATATATTAATAGCCTGCTTTGAGCACTCTAATTTGTTCAAGGTAAATGTGAGCGTCTAAGCTCTGTGGAACGAACACCGAACACCCGTTGAGAGGCATCGGAGCCACAGTTTAATGGCTTAGAGCGCGCCATTGTTAGTCGCAACCAGAATCCGAACAAACCTACCGTCGAGGAGTTAACCAAGTCAATAGTGTCGGTCTTTTTGTTGGACAACGATCAACTTCGAACGTTTTAACCGCAACAATTTTAATATACGCTAGTGGAGCTGGAATTACCGCGGCTGCTGGCACCAGACTTGCCCTCCACTTGATCCTTGTTAAAGGATTTATGCTCAACTCATTCCAATTATGAAACATCGTTAAAGAGTTTCATATTGTTATTTCTCGTCACTACCTCCCCGTCCCGGGATTGGGTAATTTACGCGCCTGCTGCCTTCCTTGGATGTGGTAGCAATTTCTCAGGCTCCCTCTCCGGAATCGAACCCTGATTCCCCGTTACCCGTTGCAACCATGGTAGTCCTCGATACTACCATCAATAGTTGATAGGGCAGATATTTGAAAGATCTGTCGTCGGTACGAGACCATACGATCGGCATCATTATCCAGACTTCAACTCAATGGCACGGAGCGTGAGCCCCGCGATTGGTTTGACTAATAAGTGCACCAGTTCCGGGGAGGTCCTGGCATTTTGCATGTATTAGCTCTAGATTTTCCACAGTTATCCAAGTAACTTGAATGATGATCTTGTAAATTATAGCTGTTATACTGAGCCTTATGCGGTTTCACATTAATTCTGTTTGTACTTAGACATGCATGGCTTAACCTTTGAGACAAGCGTATATTACTGGTAGGATCAACCAGAATTCGACATCGTGTTACACATTGACCAAGGCAGGAGTACTCGGGATAGCGCGGCGCGCAATGCGCTTTGCTTCAATAGCGTTCAAGTTCGAGTATTCCTGCGTCCAGTGAGGCTCCTCACAACACCGAAGCGTTGCATGTCACCTTTAAGCGTTCAAAAAACTGGACAGTCCGAACTCAGACAGGCACTGCTAAGCCCGCCCCGGGCCGCGCGCTCTATCGTCCGAGAACGTCACCACGTAAGTATCCCGGGGTATCGCTTTTCCATGATTCTCTCTGTGAACCCTGCTGGCAAGACAGGCTAAGTTGTACTTTTGTGCGATTGGCAGCTTTGCTACCTTTTCATGAAACTTCGAAGTTTTGGTATAGGATAATGTAGTTTTCATGTTTGTTTGCGCGATTGCTTCCTGCTGGCAGATACAGGTTTTTCGACACCTCACAATCGCTTATCGCTTAGTACTTGATATAAGGCAGATTTCACACGTTTTAAGGCAGTTTGTGTTTTGAACACTTTGAGAGAAGATTGGTATATGGTAAACTGTCTAAGACAGTTAGCGAAAAGTTATCTCCAAAGACGCTGTGTGTTTCAGGTCATCTCTTGTACCCTTTTTCCGGGGCAACGGTCCATTATCCAATGCCGAGCCACTTTCGTTAATGTGCAGTTCAACTTTCGTACACTACGGTGAACATATCCAACTTGTACATCGCATAGCCTAGGAAACGAAGTCTCCACGGGGCCTCTTCGAATGGTTTGTGACTGAGCATCGCTCGGTTATACTTCCTACCCCCGGCACGCCGACCGGGCGAGGTAGCCGTATGACCTTCATGTGGTAAAACTACGTTCGACATATGTTTGTGCCCGGAGGCATTGGTAAGCCCGTAGGCTATGATAGTGCGCGATAACAGAAGTTCCCACACACTACCGGTCCATGCACCACTAGTCCCTTATGCCCGTAGGCATTTTGATTTGATGATAAAGCACGATAAACCGAAGTTTTCACACTTTACCCCATGCACCACGTACCCTATATATGCCCGTAGGCATTTTGTTTTGATGATAAAGCACGATAAACCGAAGTTTTCACACTTTACCCCATGCACCACGTACCCTATATATGCCCGTAGGC
>JANTPX010076803.1:0-15506 GCA_024757885.1 Apantesis nais | reverse complement strand
TTATGTTGTCAGGGTGTGTAGGATTTCTCTCCCTGTCACTCACTGTTACTCATATTCATACTCACTTTCATCCTCTTTGTTGTATACATTATAGGAATTTAGAAGAAATTTAGTATAGGAAAGTCTTACGATACATATTCAAGTATTTCAAGTATTTCAAAGATTTCAAAGTATTATATAACATATTACGTTGAAATCTGCGATACAGTGAAATTTGCGATAGACAACCTGTTTTGGTCAGCTCTCGATTGCGTACTCTCAGTGTGCATTAAGCTGCATAAAACAGCCCCCTGGGAACACTAAAAGCAGGCCATAACATACAATTGCATTCCCAGAAGGATATTTAAGTACGAAAGTTAAAAAATTAACTTTAAATATAAGTATATAAATTTATTTAAATCAGTAGATTTATTATTATATTTCATATGTACAGAAATAGAGAATAATATAAAAACAGAAGTTTATTTCCGTGAATTTTGATAAAAACCAAATCATTAATCTATAGGTATGTTTTTGCTGGACACAAAATCCAGTCATAATAGTTATATAAATGCTACATTAAATCTAACAGAAAAGACTATGTCTTTTCTGTTAGATTTGACTTTGAATGGTTTTATTAGTATTTTTTGTTTACATTTACATTTAATTTTTTTTGTATTTCTTGCTTCAAGTATTGTTTGTTGTATTAGGTTTTTTTATATATTTATAGAGTAGTCGTTGATATTTGTGACACCGTATTGTTATTACTGAGGACATAATCGTTTTCAAATGGTGCGCATAAGCTTGTTTTTATGTCTAAATTAAATTTAATATTATTATTCAAATATTAACATAATTTGTACTAAGATAGGGAATATTGAGACTTCCTTAGACGAGCATTTAGAAACGCAGTTCTGAATGCATTTTACACTAAATTACTTTGTTGATTACGTGATATCAATTACTGCTGTAATTAGTGAAAAATGGGTAATTGGATAAATTAACTCTACATTGTATACCTCTACTTTTTCCAAGTTGTTATTAGCAATATAAAAATTGTCTTAAATTTACATTTTTGAATTCCGTCATACGTCATGTATGTAGATGTAACTAGTAATATATTTTATTGAGGTGAATAATTACATTTCGTCAGAAATCAATGACGTAGAAGATTTAAGAACAAAAACAAAGAATTTTCACCTGCTGTTAATTAAAACGTTGTTGCGAAATTTGGAATCCTTAGTGATAAGACGCTAAGTTCTTACAAGGATTGTGAGTGCAATGACCCCGTTATCGCTAAGTTTACGTACCTGGTGAGCTTCCCTTGAGAACCTTAAGTTGCTATTTTTGTTTCTTTTAATTGTTCATTTATTTCTACATGTAACTTAATATTTCTAAAATAATTTACAACATAACTATTTTTATGCATTTACTTATGTTGTCAGGGTGTGTAGGATTTCTCTCCCTGTCACTCACTGTTACTCATATTCATACTCACTTTCATCCTCTTCGTTGTATACATTATAGGAATTTAGAAGAAATTTAGTATAGGAAAGTCTTACGATACGTATTCAAGTAGTTATATATTACGTTGAAATCTGCGATACAGTGAAATTTGCGATAGACAACTGTTTTGGTCAACTCTCGATTGCGTACTCTCAATGTGCATTAACCTGGATATTCACATATGAATAAGGAAACAATAACAAAACAGCCTCCTGGGAACACTAAAAGCAGGCCATAACATACAATAGCATTCCCAGAAGGATATTTAAGTACGAAAGTTAAAAAAATAACTTCAAATATAAGTATATAAATTTATTTAAATCAGTAGATTTATTATTATATTTCATTTGTACAGAAATAGAAAATAATAAAGAACAGAAGTTTATTTCCGTGAATTTTTGATAAAAACCAAATCATTAATCTATAGGTATGTTTTTGCTGGACACAAATACAGTCATAATAGTTATGTAAATGCTACATTAAAGAAAAAAATATTCTTTTTTAGCGACTCCGTAAAAAGATCTGAAAATTGCATAATCAAATCGTATTTCCACATCGTCAAATAATCTTAACGTTTAAATCAAGATTATGATCTCTAGATTTGTAAAAGTCGGTCATCTCACCATAATCGAATTAGGTCGAGGTCAGGGTGACGAAGTATGATCTGTAATAAATGTTCTATATTTTAACACATTTTCCTCGTCACTGAAGTGCATTACGTTGTAAATATGATGAAACATTGCTCGTTAAGCTACGTCACGTAAGACGAATGTATCGCTGAGTGTGCCAAGACCGTATATTTGTGAGTAAGAACTTTTAACAATACAGAAAAAAAGTCATGTTAAAGATCAGACATCTTAACAGTAGCCCCATTCTCAGTGAGATAATTTGAATTCCGCCTAATCACATTATGCCATCAATGATAAGATTAAAAAGCAAATTTAAAAGATTTATTTCAAAGAAATTTACATAAAGCAGAAAGTACCTCTACAGAAGTGCATCTACTACTCTCACAATTTTCAGGATTTTATTTACTTCAAGCAATATAATCATTCCTTGAAATTAAAGAATAGGCGTGCCGAAGTGACACTTAGGCGTTATCCTCATATAATTTTTTTTTTACGTGACAATGCTAATACAAGTTAAACCTAATTTAGACTTACTTAAAGACTTTTTGTTCATCGTCTATCACTAGTTCGCAGTGCGTTTCTATTTTTACGCGTTGCATGAAGCATCCGTAGCATTTCGTATGAAAAGTATAACGCAAGCCATTACATTGCCGCAAATATGATTCTTAGGGGCCTTTAAGAAAATGATTGAACTTTCGATCAGTGAATGGCCACTGGTATCACGCGATTGTTTAAGGGGGTGTCTTCACAAGCGACGAATCACAATGGATCTGTTCTTCTATCATCAGATAATTCCCACGAATGAGCGATTATTCCTTCAGCGTGTTGTCACGTTGTGTTGTATGTGGAAGAGTTCTGTTGGATGGCGACGAAACGAGAGTATCATGTTATGTATACATGTCTGTATAATAAGTAAGCTACAAGTACTCTAACAGCTACACGTCATAAAAACAAGCTCTCTCTCTCACTTCAAGTATTGAATTTCACTTGTTTGAAACTGAAATGTCAAACATTGTTTAAAATACTTGTCAATAGATCCTCCTTGCTTGGCAGACAGGCAACAGAAATAATATAGGCGAAAAGCACACGTATAACAGCGCGCTCGCCACACTCTCGCTATAAACCGTTCCGCGGGAAGCGTGCTGCCGGCGCGCTGTAAATAGCGAAGGACTACGATTCTATGACGTTTCGCGTTTAAAAACATTTCAAGAGAGTAATGTATCACAGAACACTCGTCGTACTGTTCATAGTCGCAACTTAATTTTGTATAGGGGTTCCTGTGAAAGATAAGCTCATAGTATGTACAAGGTATTTATTGAAGGAAGGATTGCAATTTAATTTCGATATTATTAGTTGCGAGTTACGAGCATCAAAAAATTTTTGTGAGCTGAAGGTGTCTTCTAGTTCCCTATAGGTCTTTGCTAGTGATTATCTACAAAATCAGATAATTTTCATGGCTATGACAATTATCTAATTTTGTAGGTGACTTCTATGAACGCTCTAAATGTAATCGTCAATGAAGATAATCTCAGGAGACAGACCGTCATTTAATATTCTATAATTCGTAGCAATTAACGAGTGAAAGTGCTTTACAGATAATGGGTATATTAAACCATAAAGGTTGGGTCAGCTCACGGGATGGGAAGTCAGCGACAATGAAATGTGAATAGTTAAATGATTTACGATACTAACCGAACACTAAAGTACGTGCAGCTTTTAACACTGTCTGACAATATCTAATATAATTGTTTTTCGTCGATAAAACGAAAACGATTGAACATTTGTCATTTATAACATACCAGCTTTAGCTCACGGCTCTCTCGCGTGATGTCGGTTATCGCCGTAAAAAGTTCTATGTTCTTCCTCAAAAATGAAACTATCCATACAAAATTTCATCTAAATCGGTTTAATGCTTATTGATTTTTTGATGATTTCTGGAATAAAATTATTCTGTCCTTTCCTGGGAGTCAAACTATCTCAATATTAATTATTCATTTAATCAGTTCAGCGGTTTTAGCGTGAAGACGTAACAGACAGACAGAGACACTTTTTAATATTGTATGGATATTAAAATGGTATGGATATTCAGGTATATATGTATTTATATTCATATATTCATGAGGCAGTAACATGTTGACATTCCTATTCACATTATATTGATGGGAAAATTACCAATTCTCGTCCATGGGAGAGCCAGATCTTATTTTGTATTTTTCTACTATGAGAATATGGTCTCCGGAGCCCTCTTGCCCTTTAATCTGTTGAGGAGGACTCAAATGGAAGCAGCGCAATTGAGATTCTTGAGTTGCAGTGTCCATGAGCGGCGGTTGACTTACCATCAGTTGAATCTGCTCGTATGCCCCCTTCCACAAAAAATTAAACAATTATTATATTCCTGAAACATTTAAATAACCTATAAATTACTTCATTTCGACTAACATTAAGAAATAAACCGACATAATTAATTAAACTTAGAATGAAAAATACTTATATTCCCTTTTAGACATTTATAATTAGGAAACTTTTGTAGTTCATCTAACCAAAAAACTTTTCTGAAGATAATTTTTGGAGCTTAAAATAGAAAACATTATTATTGAGTGGAAACCGTTTTAACTGCCATTTTAATTATATGATTTAGGTATCCATATTTACAAAAGCACACTTGAGCAATTTGTTTGACTAACTGAACTTAATAACACAACAACAACTCCTACAAACATTATCTTGAATCTATAAATTTTAAATTAGATTCGTTGTTGATCACGGCCATTACTCACTACGTAACTTGTCGCTTTACCAATTCTACCTCCTTTCTGGTTTGAAAATTGAAATATTTTTGAATATTTGCATCTACAGTACATCTGATCATCAAAGAGTACCAACAGAATATAAACAAATAATTTAAGGAGAAACACATACTTATCTTAATATCACATCTATTAAGGATAAATTCAATTTGTTTACTTTACGCGGGCTAAAGATATTAATTTGAGTTGACAGTCAATAACGTTCTGAGAAGTTAAACCTACTTGTCTATAATATGGAAAGAGGAGAATTATAATAAGGTTTTGCTCTAATATTTAGGAAAATAACCGCAGAATTTAACGTAAATTATAAATTTGTTTAATACTGGTTCGAGTCATGTAAGCAATAACTAAAATATTTTATGAACATTTTATAATGAATTGTATTTATGATCAGTTACATAAAGTTATAAAAAGGGTATTTTATGAAATATAAATAAAGTACAGATATAAATAATAGTCTGGAATAGAACACATGTTACTTTTGATCGAGGTAAAATTGATTAACAAAATAAACACTAACGCTAGCGAAGCTGAAGCCACAAGCATTTCATAAAACATGGTTTAGATATTTAGTTTTAAATAACTTGATCGTCCTAAACGCTTTAGCACTTGTAACTATTTAAAAAATAGTAACCTATATATGATTGAAATGTACCAAAAAATATTTAAGATTTGTAAACATAAAGGACTTATTATCAGAATTTCATTTGTATTCTCTTAACTCTCTTGATGTTTTAGTAATGTCGTCGCATTACAACATACTTCCTTTTTTATGGTATGCAGAGCAAACGGAACGTGTCAGCTGGTGAATAGTGACTACGAACTCAAAAATTATAGATGCACAATTTACCGAGAGTCCGTCATATAACTTCAGTTGACCCGACCAATAAGTGCCATCACAGTAAAATAAAAAGATAAAAATCACATCACAGCATCTAACAGTTCACTGCTGGACATAAACCTCATCTTACAAAAGAGGTTTAGGCCTACTATACCACGCTGTTCAGACGGGCATTATAGGGTTTGTGTCTTCCTTCTCTTTGCAGTGCTGTTGTCCTGCGTAATTTGCTCCCTTAGTCGGCTCCTACAACACTCACGGGATAAATTGGGATGGTAACACTTCATTTTCTTAATTGTTTGCCACACGATTAGCTAATATCGGCTCTTTAATTTATGGTATTGTGGTTTCAGACTGTCTATCTAGATGAATTGAATGAAACATGTCACAATTTTTTTTAAATGTGATCGTTGGAGTATATAACGCGTGAATGAGAAACAAACCCACATTCGTTTTTGCAATATAGGGTTTGCTCAATATGTTTTCAAACGTCTTTTCAAAATTTGTATGCAAATTTTTCAAAAAATGTACACCTTTTTAAAGATTTGTTTTTGTAGGTAAATAAAATTTAATAAAAACTACATATTCGTTTTAAAAATTCAAACAGTAAAAGAATTAATGATCAAAGAGAAATATAAGACGTTTTCAATTACTTGTGATTAGAGTACTTTAAAATAAGGTGTATAATACAGTTACAGTCAAATAGTTTTTATACATATTTTGTTTACTCAGAAATAGAAAAACGAGAGTACGCTTAACTTTGCTCAAGAACGCAGAGGTAGGATACAGTAAATGCGGGTGATGTGAAAGAGGTAGAAACTGAATCTGAAAATCTGCACAGATGTAATTTATTCGCAGCTAACTGTAAATGTAAACAGGTTGTAAGTGTTGTAAACACTTGTAAGTGTTCTGTATAACTATTTTGTGTAGCAGCAGCAATTTATTTTAAATTAAATTAATCTATTTCGTTTATCGCTATCATTTTATTTTTCTTTTACTTTTTTAATTTAATATATGCCTATCAGATGCGTATTTACAGATTACAGGATACAATCATATGGAAACAAAAATGTCTAATACTCTTTCTGAGTTCTCTATTTTAAGAAATGTATCATGTGTCGTCCTCAATTGAACTATTTTTTTTAAGTAATGATAATTTTTTTATACTTTTTCTAAACTTACTCCATTTTTTTACTTTGTGACCCTTTGAAGTCAGACATTTTATTCAGGATTGATCACAATTCAGAAAAACACGAATTAAACTACAGATATTGCCTATTTTTTACCTTTAGTTTATTTATTTTACTCTATAATAAATTTGAAAAGTGCCTTTTTGATATTTAATTTATTTTAAACCTAGTTACTCCGCGTAAAACGATGATTGACTGGTCTAAAGTTGCTAAGACATTAAGGTCACCTCTGAACGTTATGCACATGAAATATGCATTACATTAAATAAATGAATATCTGTTAAAGAATCAATCGCTGTGTAAATTTATAAGGTACGATTTTTTGTTGACTTTTCATTTTGTTTCATCCTAATTGCACTGTTCAACTTTGAAATTTAAATACTTGCATGCAGTTACAATGGACGGGACAAAGCAATCGTTATTGATCCGACAATATAATCAGTTTAATCAGTTTAAAAATAATTCTATAAGATAATGGTTTCACTGTTATTTATCTAAATAATAAAAATATAGACACTATAGAAACCATGTCAATGCTAAAACACTTTGAAACTATTCGAGTTTTCATAGCAAGCGGACGTACGTCACAGTTTATTGATCTCCAATAAAAGTACACACACATCTACATCACATATATGTATCCGGACTATATTAAATATTTCGGAGAAAAAACCAATAAAATTTGAAAGCGAGTAGTTTGTAAATTGATTTGTCGGTTTATTTTATCTTATAAGATTTAGTTCTAAAAACTTTGTGCTAAAACAATAAAACTTAATAAATTATATTTAAAGTACAATCAGATATTTGATTCGGGACTTACACGTCGATCATGATTACAAATGGACTGTACCAGTCTGTGCAAATTAATCAAAACTTTAAATAACCAAAAGAAGAGGTTGGTGTTTATTTTTTTTATTATTTATTTATTATTAATCCCACGTTTTTAAGCAATCTGTTAATACATTATACGCGTATTACGCACATTGTTTTGTTACAACTACGTTTGTCACCTCAATAACTGAGACCTCAATAATGTCGTTATTTTTATGATGTGTAATTTAAGAATTACTAATCGGTCATGGTCACAAATGAACTACACCGATCAATGCAATTCAATTTAAGCGTTTGATAACCAAAGAAAAGGGGTTTTAGCTTATATTTATTATTATTTTATATTTTGTTTTTATTTATTTTTTTAAAAGACATCGCCCACACTAGGAATAAATCCCGTGTCGCGGGAGACTTTACAAACATATATGAAATGGAAACTAAGGACACCTAGACTAAGAACTGACTTGTGATTCACACAGTGATGTCCCGTATGGGGATCGAACCCATAACACTCAGTGCAATAGGAAGCAGTGAGTTGGCCGCTTAAATCACTACGTAGTCTTCTTCAATCACTTTTTTTCTGAAATTACTTTTGCTAGTATTGATTCACATTGCCAAATACAACATTAAGAATTTTCCAGGGCTTATAGCTCTTGGTACTAGCGATCCTGACTGCTAAGCCAGAGGATTAAATTCCCAATCTAGAATAATATTGTGTGAAGAACACGATCCTTTGTCCTGTATCTAGGTGCTATTTTCATATATGTAATATGTTTTAAATGTAGACATGTTGAAGTGTATTGATTTAGAAGTATATTTGCCTAGCTGATGGTAAAAATCTTACCCTCTGTTACGTAGGTCGAGTTAAAATTATATTCGAGGATCGTATGTGAATATGAGTGTGTTATATAACAGTTTCAGATAAAGCTAAATGTCGAATCAATAACCCTAATGTAGGTAGAGTATAAGAGTATTTAAAATCTAAACCCATTACTTTTTTTGAGAAATATTAACTTCTTCGATTAATTTCCCAATTCTATTCATCAGTTTATAATTTAACAGAAACATATGTTTGGGCCTTGTTTGTACCTTAAGTTGTTTATGGTGTATTTTATTCGACCCTAAAATATTTTCCTGTAACACCGCGTATGAAACACGACCCAGAGGATATTATTATTATTGCAAATTTTATTTATACATATAATAAAAATGTAACAGATCGCTGTCTGTACATGGAAGATATATCAGAAAAGTTTTATTGGGGCCTTTATCAACGCAATAGTTATTACGCTTACACAATCATTGTAAGAATTTTTACCTCTGTTTGCCTGTGCGTTTAGCTTATCCGATTTAGATGATATTTTCACTAATGTATCATGATAGGCTTCACTTAACATATAGTGTTTGCTTCACGTCAAATGTCAATAAAATTATTACTCGGATGAAATCGAGGGCACAGCTAGTAGATAAATGTATGTATTTACATTTAAAGAGAGATATAAAAACTGAGAACTATCTTATCCGCTAGAATTAGTGGTTACATCATGAAGAAAAATATTATTATCATATAAATTCAGAACCCGGTTGGTTATATGTCAAAGGTTGACAGGTCAATTGTCACGTCGCGTATTCTGGCTCTTCCGGTAATAGGTTTGACGTTCAGAACGCTCGTGTTGTTTTAGATATGTCAATTCGATATTGCGCTTCGTTGCCTCGTTTGGTAGGAACCCGAATGATTTCTCGGGTAAAACAGGCCAATGTTATAATAAAGGATAAAGTTTAGGAAATACTTTGAGGTTTAAGATTATTTCACTTGGTGTGGATAAGCCTGTATATTTCCAAATAGGAAAAATATGTTACAACAGAAAAGAAAGCATAGCTTTTAGCGTATGTATCAAACTAAAATCTATATCTGTACCAAATATCACTTAGCTTCGTGCAGTTGTTACGATGTGATCTATACACACATACATAGAGTAAGACATCGGTAAATACATACTTGTGAGTATGTATTTCCAATTTTATAATAATAATAATATAAATATTACATTTAGTTGTTGTTAGTTAATTAATTGCTATCAAAAGTAATGGAGTCTCTTACAAATTTAACGTAACGTAAACATTCATAATAATTGCCTTTATGAGGTATGGAAGCCCAGTTACCAGTTATATTTTATAATTAAAATGACACTTTAAAATTACTAAAAGCTGTAAAATATTAACTGAAAGAATTGAGCGCCTGCGATGTGTGTAAATAAACGATAGCAACTAACGGTTTTCTAACAGTTAACGAATTTTATAATTTTTGACCTTTTTTTACTTGTGTTCACAGTGTATGATATAACGAAAAATGGTTGTAGTGAAACAAGTGTTATATGCCACCAACACAAAGGGAGAATCATCCGACCGGGCGAGGTGATCATGCCTGGCAGGCCGCGACTCCCAACGGTTGATGTTGGGAAGTTGTAGATATGATAATCGGCGTGAGAACATTCATATGGCGATACAGGATTAGTAGTTACCCTGTATTAGTTAATACGTAGTTCGGTACGTCTTTCGATAGATGGCGTTGTAGTATGTTTCTTCGTTTCACCGTATATGGAAGTTGCCACAATGGTCTTAACCGATGAAAAGGGAGAAGAATGAAAGTAGAAAGTGTAAGCACTGTCTCGTTCCGCCTCCGACTCACCTGATGGCAAGTGACTACCGCCGCCCATGGATACTTGTAATTGAAAAATCACGACACTTTGCCACCCTTTTTGAGCAGAAATTAGAGATAAGGATGGGGTTAAAGCAGTGAAAAAATTGTTGAACGGTGATTTTATGTAAGGCTGTGTTATTACTCTGGTCGAACCGTGAAATTTGAACTGTAGTATGGCTTTCCCATGGTTCATTACATAATTGTGTATGACCATCCTAGTTAGATAATCGTCAATAATTATTTTTATTTAAAGGTTGTTAATAATGTTAATATCTTAACATTATTAACTGCCTTTAATAATCCATAACTGGACTTAGGCTTACTATACCAAGCCAGCCAGATGGGTTGGCAAAGGGCTTGTTTCAAGTTTTCCTTTTCTTGCGAGTGCTATTATCCTGAGTAGTTATTTATTGAATAAATCTACATTCCGCTGGAGCAGCCGCTATAAAAATCTATTTCAAGCAACTGATCGACGCTTCTCGTGACCAGAGGGACGGTCTTTTTTAACGTGGCAATGCTGCCAATCTTCTGGGAACGCTACCAGTAGGTGATGATGCGGAAGATCTTTTTTTCTTTTGATGATTGTGTGTCAATAATAAAAAATTCAGATAAGATATCATTGTAAGTGATGTAAATAAAGAATATTTTTTTATGATATCCACTTCTATAAAGCACAATCGCAGTCTACGCTGTTGGCGTTGTAATAGGGATTAAAAAGCAAACAGAGGAAACGTGGAATAGTTCTACAAGAGTATCATAAATAACGACTTACATAAATAACAGTTGTATAAATAGACGATAAACAGAAATGTTTCACAAATTCTAACTTCCTTTAAAAAGTTGTGTGCGTATTATCAATTTTCATATCTATTCCACTGTAACATTTACAGATAAATCCGGCTCCAGGTTCTTAATATATAATTCCAATGATCTTGCCTTACCTTATATAAAATCTTAATTAATTTAATTTTCAAACCAACGTATACCTACCCACGGCAAGAGCAGGCAAATCAGGTCAGCCTTGCTACGCTTGACGTGGACTTCTGCAATATAAGGGGTCTTCACTCTAATCTTAACCCTGTCATTTACACACACACACACTTAACCACCACCTCAAGTTGGGATTTCTGTTCTTTGATTTCTCATTGACGCGCCACTGATGCACAGCCGCAAAGGCTCTCGCCTCCAGGTTCAATGGTGGAGTTCCGGTTTGGAGAGTTGCCACATCAAAGGAGACCATGCGGTGACCCCTTATAACCCTGATAGCCTACTGGCTAGCTATTAGCCTATTCGCTAGGGTCGTCGCAATAGAGCCACGTTGCTGGCTTTCAGTGCCACTGCCCGTACGAGGGCCCCATAAAGCGTCATGTACAACACAACCTCTGAGTAGAGTCTGCTACAGGAGTCAGCTTCCCTCATATTGGGCAGCAACACGGTGATTGGTAGATGGTTTCCATATTATATGTTGCTAAGTAAAATAAATAGTTTTTAGCATGTTTGTCACTGGTAAGCTTGTCTGGAAAGCTTTGATCGGGCTCTCTCGACCTGTCCAGCCGTAATGGAAGTTATTAAGTCGGAAGGAGGGTTGCGTGGGCAGGGCCGAACGTCCTTTTTCACACAAATTTCTCTTGATTTTCATTCCTCTGACAACAAACTGAATAACGCTTTGATAGATCACTATTAAAATTACCTAACTTGATACTTCTGTAATTACTTTTGCTCACTTTTTATACTTTTATTTACGATAAAACTGGGAATCAGATGTTGATGGTGGCACAGTGGCTCCCTCCTTCCATACTAATGTATACAAAAGTAACGAAACGAAATTTATAAATCTAAATCAATTAATTATATACAATATATAATTTTATACAAAAAGTTCAAAAGAAGTAAATTCGACCTATTGTATTATTTACTAAAGTAAAAGACAACCAACAACAAAAACGTAGTACTCGTCAAACTCATTTCTTAACCGAAGCGTAGAACAAATCATGGTTAAAAAATACTGATGTATAAAGGGGCACACATTATAATTGTAAAATCATTTAATGTATTCAAAACTGGATTATCTCAATATGTACGTACATCATTCACATAACTTGTCCTCAAGTAAATTAATACATTAGATTAGTACCCAATCTACCCACTATGGTATTATTTATTGAGTGGTGAACCTGAATAGTATTTAAAGTTATCATTGTTATCAAGTAAGTGATTTCACTCACTTAATTGAGAACAATGAAAGAATAACTGATCACAAATTCAAGCCAATCAAGCCAATATAGTGGTAAAATAAAATATTGAAAATAGTGCTAGGTTTTATTAATGTTGCGTGCCTTTAATTAAATTAACTTAATTTAAGATAATCAGAAAAAAACAAATTTAGAGTATACAGAGTGTACTAACACAAGTATATGAAGCTTCTTGTCAAACACAGTATTATCTTCCGTATGCCGTTGCAATTTATTTGATTTTAGTTTGAAAAACTCTATTTGTTTTTATTTTAAATAAATATTATTTCGTAACTTTCGCGGTAACGTTTGTCTAGCGGCAGCAGTAAGGTCATTGATACTTTGTAGTTTAAATTTGCGTTAACAAATGGTGTTGAAAATTACGAAAAACGAAAATCGGTCTGGTGGCTAAACTACTGAATGTATTTCGTTCATACTTTGCAAATCGTCTAGACATAAAGTACAGAATATGTGGTTTAAATAATTGTGATTAAAACACGTTGTATAATAATAATTAATAATATATATTAATAGTAATCTATATTTAATCTATATTAACTTATTATCCGTTTTGATTTTAGGACATGAGTGAAAAGGAATATTATAATATGCTGGAAGTTACTAGCGACGCAGCTGCGGCGTGCATAGAGAAATTTGATCTAAGTTCTTCAGAAATAGAAGAGCTATACACTGATCCTGATTATAAAAACTATCTCAATTGTTTTTTTACTGAATGCGGAATTGTAATTATTCTTATTTTCTGTTACATTTCCTTAACAATTAAAAACAGGTTAGGAGAGGTAATGTATGTACTATCAAGTGGTAACAGAATAGAACCAAGATGGGTAACAATTTTGTGTACTTAGCTGAATACCTATTTTAGTGAGGATAGGTGCCGGTTGACAAAAGAAATAGTAAAATTATCTACGGTTCTTTATAACGTACGTAACTATACACTTTTTGAAACACGCAATAAGTGAACAATACACACTTACAATAGGTGTTATACTTTTTCAAAATATTCGCCATCACATATACACAAATTTCTATCGGTATATCAGTCTTGGTAACACTTATGTCAGTCTTCCTCCGACAGGTCAAACATGTCCAATTAGTGAGCAGCCATCGCTTCTACGGCACTTGAAAAAACTTGCCATTATCTTATCTTTTATGGTGGGAAATAAAAAGAAGTCACAAGAAGCAAAGTCGAGGCTGTAAGTTGGGTGAGATAGGGTTTCGGTTCGGTAAGATGCATTGTTGTGGTACAGCATCATATTCTGGAGTCCGGTTTTTTTCCTTCTCTCCTGCATTGATGTTACATGCTGTCCACTTCGTGAAAAATACTGGCCACCATTGAGAGATGCTTCTTCCTTTATGGAACATATTGATATATCTATGTTTGGTTGTTAGTTATGGTTTCAGAAACACGTCTTGCCCGCCAACAGCAGTCATTTTCAGCACTGACTGCTGTTGGCGGGTATCCATTTATGTTATTACCTTTAAGGCTAGTTTTCCCCCCATTTAAATTCGTTTCAAGCAATCTACAATTAGTTGACCGAGAAGGAACTGACTCATCTAAAGCTAATTTTGAACAGATTTTACAGCCTTAATGTATCATAGCACGTAAACGTTCACGTTTAAAATCCAATGTCGAAGACTAAATACGGGAAATAATGTCAGTATAATGTGTCTATTTTTTTATTTCTTTTTACGTTCTTTTGTGTTTGATTTTTATATAAATTTGCCTTTTATAATTTATGACATAGATAAGTTCCTTTTTTAATTTTCGAGCATCTCAAAATGTATACAGTGTGACCTACGTACTCATCAAAAAGTAGCTTGTTTTTAGATGTTTATTTTTTATTTATAAAAATTTTTATTTAGAAGAAGAAAGATGTTTATTTGAAAATTCCATATAACAATAAGAGACAAATTTTCATTAATAAAGGTTACTAGTCGAGTATAAAAAGTGATTTGTTATTGTGAAGTTTTATAAAGTTACATTCTTCGAGATACTTTACTTTAAGTAAAGTTGCATAATGTATGTTTTGTATTTCATGCAATAAAACGAATGGCGAAATAGATTTTCCTGTTTTTAGCTCCTTTCCTACTCTTTGGAACAATACAATGTATTAATTTTGGTATGATTTTAGATGGAGAAAGGAGTATTCAACGTTGACAAGTTGATGGCTTTAACTAAGCGTTACTTACATCGCAAAGATGAGTTAGCAAGATCGTATAAAATTAGACAAAAGTGTTCACACGGTTTGTAGCTTATTCTTAGTTCCCGTCCTAGAAATAAAAACGTAAAGGCTGATTTAGACTCCAGCTCTAGCGTTTAAAAGCCATGTGCCACAATCGAGACATTTGTTCTGTGAAAAATCCCACAAGTCATCCCCTCTCTGGGGCTCACGGTAAACGGAATCGATCTAACTATAACAGTTACCTCCAGTTTTAAACGAAATCTAAGCTTAATAAATAATTGTAATAAGGTTTATTGCTTATACGTTTCTATTTATTATTTCAGTAAATAAAGCTAAAGTCAGTGACGGTGAAGTTGGGTACGGAGAAAGAGCAATGTTGTTGTATAACTGTTTAAAGAAAAACGGGGATCATGTAAGTTCTTTAAATAATATCTTAGTTTTACAGTCACTTTCTCAAGTGCTACAAGTTTTTATCAAGGATAACATAAATACGGACACACTTGTTGTTGGTCTAATTTTATGAGAACAATATGTAGTAATTTGCACGTTTAACCAATTATTCTTTTGCTTTCAGTTTGTATTTGGAGAAG
>JANTPX010074604.1:0-10989 GCA_024757885.1 Apantesis nais | reverse complement strand
TATAACAAACCATCAGACACGGAGAACCTGATGAATATCCGCTGCTAATGATACCTGCAATCCAAGAGACACTATTTTGTTGCAGCACTTTACCCGCCCTCCTATTATCCTAGGTGTGAGGGGGGGGGGGGTTAATCCAGGATTAGAGGGAGGGCCATATCACGCCGGTATTTACAGTATTTAATTATTTTTATAACATCACTTGGTGTGTAAACAAAGCGTCTCTACTTTACTTTTAATTTAAATGATAGTTTATAATAGTTTTTAAGAATCATATCTTGTGAGAACTATAGAATATATGTAAAAAAATATCCATGTCTCTCAGTTAACAATTAAAAATCTCGTAAAAACAATATAGATTTGTAACTTCCGACCATCTTAACTGAAAAACATTTTTATTATGACACCATGTGCCAAAATTTAGTCATCTTAATATTTTATAACCACGTCGTGAAATATATTAGATGTTAAGAATATAAAGTCTTTTTATTAGCTTATATAAAACGGCAGGATGCAGGTACATTATATAATAACTTTTATATTAAAGAAAACGATCATAAGATAACACCACATTAAACTGTGAAACACATTGTCATCTGCAGTATTTAAGGACTGATACGACTTCTAAGTCTTAAGACTTTAACCTCAAAGGTCAGTAACGCGCTCGTAAATTCTGCATTTTAGGTGTCTATGGGTAGCACGACCACCACCACCACTTCTATTCATCATGTGGATATCGTAAGACTCAGCAAACAAACTATGCAGAACAATAGCACTGTAAAGAGAAGGAAATCTTGAAACAAACCCTATAAAAATCTGTCTGGCCAGTATGGTATAGTGGGTCAAAACCTTTTTTCTGAGACTCGCATCAACCTTTAATAGTTTTCTTCTGGACATAAGCTTCTGCCTATGTCCAACAGTGGACTGTTAAAGGTTTTTGATGATAATGATGAATTTTCTCTATGTTTATTAATTTTTTGTTAATTAAATATTTAGTTAAATCTTCATATTTCATGAAGCAAAGATGATCTTTAAATACTGCTTGAAATGACCTCTCCCAAGCAATGTTCTCTTTTAGTAAAGACCATACTTCTCAGCTACTAAAAGCATCTTTAAACTAGGATTATTTATGCTAAGATTCCAATATGCAGTCTTTTAATACTTACCGAGTTCTACTGCATTTTTGAACGTCCGTTTTATATCGAAAACTCTATCAGCTGTCCGCCATCCAACTTCTTCTTTTATATATTCCGCTAAATGATAGTCCTCTCTTCGGGCACTCCTTTCTCTCTGTAAAGCCTTTGCTTTCCTATCAAATATATTCATAGTCTTATAAACCGAGCTAGCTGTCTTTTGTTTAGTATTTGAAGAAGCATTTCTACTTAGTATATTACGTAAATATTTTGGTTGATTCTTCGATAAATGGAGCCTAGATAAGCTTTGTAAGAGTTGGGATTGAGACATTTCTAACGAGTTTCCTAATGGAATTCGTATATTACAGTTGTTTACATATTTTTAGTAACTCATTATTTCGCGTTTAGGTTATGTTTTTCATAAATTCTCTATTGACGTTTTGGATGGGAGTTTAGAAATAAAAAAAAATGGATTGAATTTTGAATCATTAAAACGTGAATAATAAAATAATAATAAAACTGACAGCTGCGTAAAAGAACTTTAACTTTAACTTAAACATAGAACTTCATCTATTAATCGGGATGAAAACGTATTTATTCAAATCTAAATATTCAATATCCTTCAAATGAATTTTAAAAAAAGACAAATTTATGTATCATAAGATGAATTTTATTGAAGTAAAGAAAACGAATAATTTCAAATTTATTTTGTTTCAACCAACTACAGAATAATATTTCCTGAACTTAACTTCCTGAAAATGTTAACTTAACCAGCACTGTCAATGTCAGTCATGTCAATTGGAGCCGTTCGCGTTTAATAATAATTTTAAAACTTAAGAAATATAAGCTACTTAACGCTAAATATAATCTGACACAGTAAGTCCTAATTGTTTCACCTTTAAAGCTACATGCAAAAAATAATTTGCTTATATAACCTAAATTTCAGTAATAGGGTTATTTTATCTTATAGACAAGTGTATATAGGTGATATATTAGATGCTATTGCCAGTCAGTAATCAACACTTTGCCATAAACCTACTTAGAAAAATTGTAGATAAAATTTACATCTACTATTTGGCATATTTCTGACTTCTTTTTGTGTTTATATAAAACACAAAAAGAATTATTTTTATCCGTGTTGATAGCAGATCATTAAAGATAAGTAATTTTAGAACTTTCCTTTAGGCAATTAAACTAACAGAAATATTCGGCAGAAAACACCATTTTCAACCTGTTTTTTTAGTTTTTTACTAAATTAACTTATGTTAATTTCTTTTTTTAGATGTGGCCAATCTTAATGCAGTTTCTGAGATCAAATGCACCATATCTCACCTTACCTGTGGCTGCTCTAGTTGGTGTAATAGGATATAATATAGAATCACTTTTATCTGATAGATATACACCTTACAATGGTAAGTAAATACATACTTTTGTAAAAATCTCTAATAAGCAATTAAAAAAAAATAGATATTCTACAGACTACACAGATGGTACAGTGGCTTATGTGATGGTTTAAGTGGTTTAATCGGTCACCGCTGGCCATGACTGTGAATGTTGTGGGGTCGATCCCCGCAAGGGACATCAATGTGTGACCCACAATTTGTTGTTCTGAGTTTAGGTGTTCTGTATGTCCTTTTCATATCTGTCTGTAAAGTCTTTAAAGTCCCCTAAGCCACAGGATTTCATCCTAGTGTGACACTTGTCGTTTTAAATACATACAAAACAAAAATCTACCTTCAGGCAATAGACTGATCAAATTAAATTTACTCAGGCAATCATACACACTTATAATTTTAACCCGTAAAAGGTAAGCAAAGGCTTAATTAATATCCTCAAATTTTGTCATTATTTTATAATTTCTGGTTTCATTTAAATAATTTTGTTTAATGAGCATGTTACAATGAACAAATTAAAAATATGGAGTGTCACCACTCGTACTCATCCCATGGGTGTCATAAGAGCCTACTAACTTGAGACAAACCAAATGACACAGGCCCGATAGATTAGTATAGACTAACCTATCTGGCCTGTGTCATTTACTAAGGCAAAACAATTGAACCACTTAAGGCTGTATAATAATGATGATGATTGAAAGATTGCATATTGAAGGGAGAGGTAAAAAAAGATGAAAAGATAGGAATGGTAGAAAATCAATCCAAATATCTGTGTATTAACACATTCAATGCCACTTGCATTATCAGATGCATCTCTGTGCCTATGCAGTATTTAATAACTGTGCTATTGTGGCCATACATTCTGAGTGTGTGTATATTATTTATAATTGAGTATTATGTGTAAGTTAAGATAATAATTATATTACCATTATTTTTTTTACGGAGCTATGGGCAGCCAACCACATGGCGCCGTGTAGTTGGCAATTAATGGGTTAAACAGATACTCTTGCATTATTTATATTAATTATATATTATCAGGAGGTATATTTCTTCTTTCTACTTCTGTTGCTTTCCCTGGTTTTGAAACACTATATTTTTAATTGTCCACAATATCACACCTTCACTTGAATGTCTGAACTTAAAGAATCTAATGATTGAAAAAGGTGTTTGATGTTGAAATAACGTGTTGGAAGCTGAATTTGCTAGATTGTATTACTAGTTTAAAGGTTTTATTTGCGAAAAACCATTTTTTTAATGAGGATGATTAAATATAATAATATCTTTAAACATCTCACACATGTGCAGAGGCAGAGCCTGTATTATGGCAGGATGCTGATAAACATACTTATATATTTTTAAATACCTATATATTGTAGATAAATTATACCCAGACAATAAAAAATCATTCTCATCAAAAAATTACTTGCCCTGGCCGGGATCGAACCCACTACCACTGGCTTAGCAGTCAGGCTCTGACCAATAACCCAACAGGCCAGTCAAAAAGTGAAACATGGGTTGTAATATACTTTTAACCTCTAATGATGTTATTTGAGCCGTGATGTTAGGGGATCAAAATATATTATTGGCCAAAATTACCTCTGTCTTATCATCCTGAATATGTGTATGATTGTAAAAATTAAAATACTTTACCTATTGTTGTTTCCAGAGGCAGTCCAAGATCAAAGGTTAGAACGCCTCACAGATGAAGAGCTACTTAAAGACCCAACCAATGTACAAAAACTGAAATACCATGAGAATGTGCTTGGCAAGAATGTCTCACCATCTTTACAAAAGAACTAGCTAGTGGGTTTAAGAAAAAAATTTAAAAGTTCAGCCATTATAGAGTATTCATTCAAATTTTTTCTCACCAAACAATAAGTCTGATAAAATATTAGAAATGATTTTGATGATAGTGTCATGTTCATTTGCAGCCATTACTCGATACCAATATATATTCAGTAGCTATATCTTCTAAAAGTGACGGAAGTGGATAAACCCCCGAATTACTCCCATCCCATATTAAAAAAAAAACATGAAACAGATTTAATTAGTCACAGTTACCACGTGACCGTCAAAGGCTCTAGTTCGAGGTTAATTCACATGTAGCCGATAGTAACAGGGGCCTCGTTCACCGTTGCGATTGGCCCGAAATTTTTACCGATCCTAAATAATGTAAATAATATCAATCCTTGTCTAAGTTTCACCAATCGCGACGCCGTCGAGGGCAAGTTGGCGTGAACTTAACTCGCACTAGGTCCTCAAAAGGCGTAGCATATATTCATTTTAAATCGACTCGATCGTCACGATGACCGTGTTCCGAGTTGTGATTGGTAAAGAGTTTAGTATGGGCGAATCACTAAGATCAATTTATAACGAAAGTAACCAGCACTAAGCTGACAGATGTCGGTTGTGTCTATTATGTCCTAAATATAATAGTACTTTCGATTTTTTTTTAGCAGGATAATTTTCTTGTATTCCATTCCTATATAATATATTCTGACGTTGAAAGGTCTTATGAGCTATGAAATAAAAAATTAACCTTAAATGTATTAAAATCCCTATTAAATGCCAAATCTATATTATTTCGTTGTATTGGCTGCCGTATTGGTATAATATTTTTTTGTATCCAATACTTAGCTCTTATTTAATGAACTTTGAGTATATTGGTTTTATACAGCATAATTTCTAATGGCAACACTATGCATTAGGTTAGTAAGTTTCATCTCGTTCGCAATATATTTGTCACCTATTTACTGTCATATAGTGGAATCCTTTGCCTCTGTAAGAGAGAGTTCTATTTATTTCTTGATAAAACAACTACCCCAAAAAATAACCTTAAACAGATGTTATCTATGTATATCTCTCTTACTCCTGCACCTAGTGTGAAAGAGATAACATATTTCATCAAATATAAATACCTGATGTATGTATGTAGCAATATATTGCTGCTTTATTTCTTTTTTAAGTAAATTAATAAATTATACACCATATAAGCACGTATAAGGTTTCATACGAAACGGTAATTTTATTGAACCTGATTGATCGGGGGACGGGACTTCAACGATGCGTCACTATTTTCTTACCGCGAATGGCTTATAGAAAGTTTTACGTGTAGGCCAATGTCCTAGATACATTACCACTTTCTGAAATCGATACCATCATTTGACTCTATTTCGGTTTCGTGTCAGTTTTTCTTAAGCTTTACCGCAGCGATTTTATTGGTAACAGAAACGGTTAAAACTTAAGTTATATACTTAGAAACAAAAGATGTTAAATATTTATTTTTGTTAAGCCAAGATTAAAGGAAATGTAAATATTGTTTCGAATTGTGAATAAAATATGTAAAATGTTATCGTTGTTTTTTTAACCATACTTGTTACATAGAAAAGGCACAGATAAAATATAAACAGCTAAGTTATACGATCTTATTTTTATTTACCTTTTTCACAAATACGCACACCACAAGTCATTTCAAATACCACACACATCTAAAAATACAGTCTAAATAATAAATTGTGACAACATCTCGACATACATGACAGTTCCAAAATTGACACAACATATGACAGTTGCAAATTGACATTACATTGACTGTTGTAAGTACATCGCGACTAATCGCTGAGAGTGAGAAAAGCATACATTTTTCCAGCTCACTAATACTATGCAATGCCTTACAAGAACCTACAATGTCTTTCAAAAACGATTTATATAATTTTAACATAACTTTTAAGAAAATCGGTAGACGATACAATATCATAACTGAATATAGTTAGTAAAACAAGGTGAGTTCTTTACTAATGTTTATTGGAAGAATACAATTGTGACCCAACTAATGGAGAGTCTACAGTAAATATACTAAAGCATATTATCTCTTTGTCAGTGTTACCAAAATTAAATAAATTAAATTATTGTCCTTTTTTATCTATTTGATGGGTGAATTTACGGTAAAAAATGCTTATTTTACTAATGTAAGAGAACATGACGAAAATATTTTTTCAATAAATTTTGTTTAAATTATGTGATCGATAAGGAGGTCAAGAATTGGCAACACTATTTGTCAGCTTAATAGACATTTTTCAAATTAACTCTTCACATGCCCAGAGCACTACAGTGCTGGCCGGCGTTTGAAAGGCCAGTGCATTTTGTCGGCATCTGACAGGTTATGAGTGACGCTTTAGATGCTTCTGTTAAAATTATTAAATATAAATTTACTTAACAGTTTCAAACGAATCATTACAAATTGTAATTATAACTTCAGTTAAACAATTATACATCAGTAGCATTAAATGTACAAATAAACACCTAACATAAAAGTACAATTATTATTTTATTAATATATATTTTTGCAAGAATATAAACAAATACATTTTTTCATAAATTTCAAAATATATATACTTTTTGAGTATCTATTTCATTCATTTCTACAAGATTTAAATACTGCTTAAATTTTGTAGCAACAAAGTATTGTGCTGAAACGACCAAAACAATTAAGCATTAAGAGAGTTTGACACAAACAAGACTAATAAGTATTGAGCAATATTTTACACTTTAACGGAATACCGGCAAAACTATGAATATATAAATGACATATCGAATCGAAAAAAGGAAAATGGTAAGTATACTTATCGACTAAATCAACTTTAGTTAACTAAAAGTAATGTAATTTAAGTATTGGGTAATTACACACATTGAAGGGCGAACTTATTAGAATCTATACAAGATATTTGTCAGTGTGACAGGTCAGCCACCATTTTGTATCGAACCTCCAGTTACCGCCTCCTTGAACAACTACAACTCAAAAGTCCTAAGTGCGTCTACACACTTAAGTGCTCCCTCCCAGAGCTAAGAGGGGAGGGGAGGGGAGGGGTTAAGCTTTCATCGAAGCTACGTTACAGTTTTGTTTTCAATATGAAAACAACACAGTTTATTCAGTAAGCGAAGGTTCTGATTTAATCAACTCGCATTATATGTGTTGCGATTCTAAACAAAATGACGGCCTATTAAAGTACCCGAACAAATAAAAAAGTATATTTATTAAGTAACATCATAAACTTAACCTACTTGTATACTAATCACAACTTGTAAAAACTTGTGAAGTCTTATTTAATAGATTTGGAGCTATTAAGTCTATATGCAACTTTTGTAAACTAGCGACAAAAAAGACGAAGGTCGATAAATTAGTCGCAATATTCGGTATTCTTTAGACGTTTTAAGTAAAGGTCACACGCAGGTAAAGACCATTGGGCCATACGCATTTGATTATTTCATAGAAAATTATTTTTAATAATTTACCGGAGCGATGAACAGAAATTATCAAATCTATAAACTGGTAGAAATTGAAGCTTTATCTTAATGATTATAAGATATGCTTCGTATGCTTTCATATTTCTTTCCTGCCTTTCCTTCTCTTTTTATTTTCTTTCCTTTTGAATTTTCCATCTAATCCCTAATGCCTTCAGTAAAAGGCCATAGGCTTGCCCTAACATGCAAGTGGGACTACAATATATTTGGTTAAGTGTGGGCGTTTGAGCCACTTTTCTTTTTTAATGGTTTATAGTCATATTTATGAAGTACTACCTGGTAACAAGTGGGGAAGGGGGAGGTTTCAGGATACACCACGGGTGGTCATCAAGCTGGGGGGACTACTAAAGTTTTCATAAATGAGTCACATAGCACAGGTAAGTTTCTGTAGATTTAAATTCATTTTCTTTTTAAGTAGTCCATTGGTCTCAACCTAAGTACAGCCTCGTTGTAAAGCGATAAGCTTCGCGACTATTACAACATTGCGACTAAAAATCGCAAGGATGGATTCAGCCTAACGGCAACGGTACGTATAGGAGATCATCTATTTGGTAGCGATATTATAAATGCATAGTATTAAGTATTTACTTTGTATTTGAATAGTTATAAAAGTATGTATTTCATTGAAGCCGCATAAACCCATTGAAGTGAATATGATTATCGAAATTCGAAGCCTGCCTATTCATGTTCTAAAATACATCGTCTTTTTTATTTAAATTTATGTTTAGATATACCTTTTCAGCAAAGTTTTGTTTAATCTATCTATTAGAATAATTTACAAGACAGTCTGTTTTCAAGCTATATTATTCTGTGATGACAATAAGAAGTATTAAACAGTTACAACACAGTGACAATTAGTGGAATACAATTTTTAAAATTGATGAATAAGATTAACTAATTAGGAAAATGAGAAAAATAGGTGAATTAGAATAACAAGACAAGAGAATTAGGTAAATAGGTTCTTTAGACTGATCACCAATTAGGAGGCATAGACAAATAGGTGGATTGAATTAATCTTTGGTTAAGAGCGTTAGGGTAATAGGTGAATTGCACTAATCTTCAGTTAGGAGAATTGGACAAATAAGCAAATTGGACTAACATTCGTTTAGGGTAATTAGGTAAATAGGTGAATTAGACTAATCTCAAATTAGGAGAATTAGACAAATAGGTGGATTGGACTAATAGTCTTAGGAAATTTGGACAAATAGGTAAATTAAATTAACCTCGGGTTGAGATAATTAGACAATGATAAGGAGAATTGGAGTAACCACGAATTAGAACATTTGCAACTTTAAAAATTGTATCGAAAACTAATAAATGATCTGCCTATACCATAAATATGGGTATTAATTTAAATTTCCATAAGTAAACACACCTTATCTACAATATAAGATAAATTACGACAAAATAAGGAAATAGCCACGCTTGACGTATATTATGTGCGATCATTTACGTAATTAACTTTCAAGTTACGAAATATAGTTTAGCTATACCTCAAGTGTGGATAATTACAACGAAAATATCTTATAATAATAATAATTGTGATTACAAACGGATTTATAAAAATATTTTAATCAAAATATTTTCATTTATATTTTTTTCGAATTCAAAAATGGTACTAAATCATATAACTACTTACAATTTTTTTTTTGAAAAAAATATACAAAAAGATATTTCTTTGATTATTCTTTAATCACAAAAATACATTTACGCCTATTTTTTAAACTAAAAATATTTTACTTCATTTTTTTGTAATATTTTTGCACTATACTGATTCAATCCGAATGATTGTATATTTAGCACACTAAATATCATTAACCTAACGTAGCACTTATAATCACATTCAGCATTGTATAATACTAACAGCCGAGGAGGAGGGAGGAGGGGGAAGGAGAGTTTAGTCTCAGGCACTAGGTGCAAATGTAAGTTTGTTAAAATAAAATAACTATGATTTATGTACAAAGAAAATGGACGAAACGCAATATCGTTGTATTCTTGTTAAAGGTCCAACGCCGGCTCAGCTACTGACGACTATAAAAAGGGAACTTATAACATACATACAAGCAAAAGTACTTAAGTATGAACACCAAGACGGAGGAGGTGTCATGAGACTTTCGAGAACGTTATGAATGTTTTTAGTCCGACTGACTAAAACTAAAAATTAAGCTAAGAAAAAAACTTGTTTTGAGTACACTAGCAGTGTTAGAAACCCATAATTTGTATCGATAGCATGTAAGACTAGTAGCGTAGTTTTTTAAGACCACTTACATATTCTATATATATATAAAAATATATATATATATATATATTTTATCAAATTTATCCAAAACCATAATGAATTATACACCTAAACCTTCCACATGTATCAATCTATCTATTGATAACAATGTTATAAACATCTGTTTAGGACTTTTGGAGTGTATGGCATTCAAACAGACTGAAAGGCGTAGCGGTGGAGATAATTTTATAATCTATAACAATATTTATATACGTATTTGTTAAGTAGGTTTGTGTACGCCTCAAAAACCGAAAGAGTTCTGCGCTGATTGAGGTCAATTTTTTTTTTATTATTAATTATTGTATACAACCCACTTCAAAGATAATTTTTATCTATTTATGGATAGTTTTGATCCTCATTTCTCATTAATGGAACTACAATATACAGTTAGTATCTGATGATTTCAATACTATGAAACGGTTTAAAGAATTAACAGAGAAGTCTTCTTCAGTAAGTCAGCAAACCCCCCCCTCCCCCGAGTCTCCCATTTGATGTTTCTTTTTTGTAAATAAGAAAATAAATCTATGAACTCTGAACCTTACAGTCTTAACATAATTTGTGATAGATTACATAACTTTCTTTTTTTTTTAGCAAATAATATGATTATTTTGCGAAAAATATACTGTGATAATTAAAAATATTATTTATGCCTTATTACAGTTGTCAAGTTCTAGTGTATTCAAGCTTCTTAAAGCTATGTTGTGGAGTTGGAGGCAGAAGAGAAGCAGGATATGCTTCAGGCACCAACTTTGTTCCGCCGCTTGTTAAGTAAAGAGTTGTTGCTCTGTTCTAGTGTTTTGATTTGGACCTGAAACAGAAAGATGTCAGTTAAAATGTAATTTCTACTACCGTCATTACACGATGGTAGTAGTAGGTAGTATAC
>JANTPX010073499.1:0-11014 GCA_024757885.1 Apantesis nais | reverse complement strand
ATGTACACGATATGTTGGTTGTATAATTATGATATAAAAATGTTAATTTCTATGCGCAATAACTTGAGAATGTGACTTTTATTGAACGTGAAATGCTGTAATATAAACTACCATCACATCGTGAACATAACTGTTCTAGTCACGCTCAACTTTTATCAGGAGGAATTTAACAGCCGGGGTGGCGGCGTGATGTGCTGCGAGGCGCTCTCGCCGTACGGGAGCAGAGGGAACAAGGGGGTTCCCACACAGAGGGGAGTCATCTGATGTCGTGGATGACCCGAGGTACGCCGGGGTTCCTGGGTTTTCCTTTCTAGGGTACACCTGGCTCCCCGGCTACTAGTACCCCAGACGGCATGCGGTTTTTGGTCGGTTGAAGTCCGACATAACTACCCTCCCGGTGGTATCAAAAAAAAGGAGGAATTTAATAGTTCAAATCATATCAACAGCCTTTTATAGTCCACTGCTGGACAAAGACCTCTGCTTCGAAAAGAGGTTTTGGCCTACTATACCACGCTGGCCAGATGAGTGTGGTGTTCGTTTCAAATTTTTCTTCTCCTTGCTATGCTGTTGTCCTGCGTAGTATGTTCCTTCAGTCGACTCTTTCGACTCTCTCTGTATTAATAGAGGTGGGGACACTCTGTACTCTTAATCTGTTAAAACACGGACATATTTAACAGTGAATTGGAAATTATTTCAAAAAATATTAGCTAAACATGGTTATTTTGCCCGTGCAAAAAAGCTTTACCGAAGTGAAACATAAAAAAAGCAGAAGTTG
Source organism: Apantesis nais (assembly GCA_024757885.1). Classification (NCBI taxonomy): domain Eukaryota; kingdom Metazoa; phylum Arthropoda; class Insecta; order Lepidoptera; family Erebidae; genus Apantesis; species Apantesis nais. The sequence goes on along the minus strand of JANTPX010073499.1, from coordinate 10,239 downwards.
AGCCGGGAATGTAATTATCTTCAACCCTAATGATATTTAAGGTTGATGTGATTAATGGGATGGGGCTAAATAAAATAAAGTTCTAGGGCGTAACATATTTTTCAGGATTTCCAGTAAAACTACACTACACGTCGTATGGAAAAAAGGTGAATGTTAACGTAGTTATGAATAGTACAGGCAAGGAGTACGAGATTAGTTTTAAGTCAATAATTTTTTCTACGAAATTTGCTAGGAACTTACCGTTTAAGCTTCAAAAATTTTGATCATAAGATGTTGGTGGATTATAAAAGAGGATAAACTAACATAAAAACGGAAATTATTTACAATTTTTTTAAGAATTTAAGGCTATGTGAAAAACTAATTTGTACCACAATCATAAAACTTACATGAATGGTGCTCACAAAAAAATAACTAATCGGTTAATAAACAATGTTATTAAGTAATATATACTGAATCTATTCAGAAAAACACAGATTTTTTTTGACATTTTTTTGTTTATTTATTTTTATTCTGTATAAAAACTTTGGAATTCTTATTGTAGCTTTTTGTCTCGTAGGGTGCCAAACAACGATTTTTTTGTGTAAAATTTATATTACCATAATCAAAACTACTATTACGTAACCTATTGTGATTTAGGTTCTAATGTATAGAGGAAAATATCATGATCCTATTAATATTTAAACTCGAAAGTTTGTGAGTATAAATGTATAGATTTTTGATATACAATCACGACAGGACGGCTGAACAGATATGAAAGAAATTTGACTTAGAGGCAGTCTAAAATAGCACTAGGTTTGATTTGCAAAATCTACATTAACAAGAGGCAAAACACCAATAAAAGTTTATTAAAATATCGAAAATTAGGGATATCTTTGAAATATTACGTATTTGCGTATCTTATGGCTATTGGTTAATATCTTCGTATTTTCAGTCACACATGAATCCTTTTCTTGTATAAGGTACATTAATAGTCGGCTATCATTGTGTAATAATTGACATGACCGTGAACTATTCTTATACTTACTAATTAGATTTGGAGATTTCGTTACGTAACCATCTACATTGAATTAGACAATTATTGATTGTAGTTTTTACTTTTTAGTGTTCTTGCCTGATCACTAACATAACTACTAACATAATGAATTATTCACAAACAAAACAGAAAATTATCCATCGATTTGCGGATCTCGTCCCTGGCCTAGATTTCGTTTAATCTAAACAGTATACTTTTAGACCTAACCCTTTGTGTTTTCAATACATGATATTAGAGGCAAGCGCGCTTGAAAATAGAACATTGCATTACCTATGTAAAATATATGCACACGTTACGTTGTACGTTGTACCAACGCGGCGTTCTGTGAAACTGCGGCCTTCAAAGAATAATATATGTTGTTTTTCAGATGAATACAGTGGCATAAAAAATAAGCAACGCGATGTAATTGCTATACGTCTTTACGGTAATAACTTACAATGAAACAAATGCCTTCGATTTATGTTTATTTTGTTGGTGATGTGATATATTATCTTTAGAATTCAGTACCTACATAGACTTGGGGATGCAAGAGCTAGGAGTATGTGGTACTTCCACTAAAAACTATCCCGACAGCCGGACTTTCGGGTCTCCCCGCATCGACGCCGCCCCTAGAAAGACTCTAACCTGGGGAAGTCGTGGCTTTCACCCATACAATCTTCGCAGTGAAGTTTTTTTCAACTTGATCGACTAATAACGTGCGGTAATTATCCTATTGCGGTAATCATCTTTAGCAGTGAAAATGTTTCTTTAAAATAATAAACTTACTAACCTACCTAAACGTTTCCATTAAGTGCTTATTATTCTGTCATACGTGTTTATAAATCTCAATAAAAATAAACTGTACTGAACAACAAGAGAATATGTCCTATTTCGAAATAACATCGTTTGTATCTTAAATAAGATTCGAAGCAATCAGGTCAAACTAATTGGTGTCAGGGAACGTTCTACATAAATCGCTCATTTTATTTCAGAACAAATTAAATACGTTAGCAATTTGCCATAACGTTTTCTCACAATATAATATTAATTAGAACTATCAATAAAATTAATAATTGAAAATTCGTTTTAAAATAACCTAATTGACGTCTAGGCAGAGAAGCTAAATTATAAATCTTGTATTTAAATAAAACCTGAGACCTAGCCCTGAGCTTCTTTCAGAGTACTGAGAGGCTTCAAAACCAGATAGAACAACAAGAGGCTCAGAATACTCTCTTGAAATATGCTCCGCTGGATCTTCAGTTATATAATGGGTATATCGCTTGGAAAAATCTGCCGACGTTCTGAATAGCGCAGAACCGTTCTTTGTTGCATACATTACTTCGAAAAGTGCAAAGAGTTTTACCTATTTTGTAGACCTTTGGTGTTCTCAAAGGCAACATATGAAGAACCGAATCATAAACTTTAATACTTTATCCAAATTTCACCAGATTATATTATTAACATTAGACAAAATGAGTGTATCATTAATTAAAAAGCCAGCAGAGTCTAAATTCTGCTAATTTATGTTAACATACAAGTCACTGTCAAGCACAAGCCACAATGATATATACGATAGAAAATGCAGAGTGAAGCTTCATCTCTACGCCACGCCAAGGGATCAAATCGATCGGTGAACTGATAGAAACTGGTACTGAGGTGCTCCTGCATATATGCAGGAGTACCTCAGTCATCTATAGATGAGAATAGCATTCCAAATGCGGTCGGACTTGCACCTTGTAGAGCTAAAGGCAATGAGACCCATATCAATGCGATTGACTGCTCTCAAACTGAGGTTATATGATAAACAGTATCTTCTTAGCGATGAAAGCGTAAACCTGTGTCTTTTTGGGGTTAAAATAGACTAGATTTAGTTGACCCCAATTTGAAACCTCCGCTACAGAAATTTTAATTTCAGATACAAGTTTGTGACGACTCTCGATGACGTTTTCCCAAGAAATATTGAGGTGACCGGTGTTAAAGATATCTCCCGTGCTATCATATGCATAGCAATGGATTTACTAGTTTGCAACATGTTATGCATTGATATCGAAAGACACACAGCCTTGAGGGAAACAAGCATTTATGAATTTTAAGTCGGTGCATGCACCATCGAAAACAGCCTTAGTGCTTCTATACGCAAGGAAACTGGTGACTCAGTTACACAGTTTCCTGGGAACCCATTAGGAAGTGAGCGACAAAAGCCATATTGTTGGTCGTTGAGTAGCTGGTGATCATCTTGGTACCAGAAGAGCTGGCAGTTAATTATTGATTCCATAACTTTAGAGAACAAAGGAGTTATGGCTATAGGCATCTAGTTGGACGGTCACCTTTTTTAGGGCTCGGGTGCACAAACGCTACATTTCAGGAGTTCAGGACGACGTCTTGGGTGTAGGAGAGTCGAAAAAAGCACGTTAAAACCGGTGTCAACTCCGGAGCACACGTCTTCACTATTGTTTAATTATTTATTTTGTCTTAATGACGTTCTCTTGCAGTCATTACTAGAAGGTACTTGATGAGTACTTAAAAAGTTAGTAAGATAGCAGTAGCTAAATTATTCTTTCCGTCCCATTTTTATTCTAAATGTATTTTTACGTAGTGTTTGCACAGATAATATAAAGATAGCGACGTTTATCATTAAGTGCAATGTTCTAAACATACACTTTGCCTCTCTGCTCCAAAACTAATTACATTTAAGTATATCATATCTCTAATAAGTTATGGAGAAAAAATCTGTCAAAATGACAGTGATTAGATCTTCAAGTTAAAATCAATTAAATAATTAAATTATGGAACAACAGAAAAATAGTCGAGAGACCTTTTAGAAAATAAGAATAAAATATTAAAGCTATAATTTAGAGAAACACTAAAGACCACTCTTCATACTTAGTTCTTTTAAGCTTCATAGCAATTTGAACGAGTAGTTCACCATTAAAAATCTATGTTTGTGTTAAAACTATACATTTATCTACGAACTGACAGGTGAAATCGATAGTTTATGATAATTACTGATGGGTATCGCTTTTTACTATTAACGGACAGGTCGTAAAAAGCCTAATCTTTGTAATGAGCACTACAGGATGCTTCACGACAGAGAAATAACTCAAATATTGATTTACGGTACTCCGTTTACTTGTCCAAGGTGTACAATTTTGGGATTAATAGATAGTGATATTTTGTACGTGTTTCAGTAAACAAACTATGTGAGTGACTGAATATATACAAATAAAAATGGTTTTGATAAATGTTCTTGAGATCGAAATAATTCTATTCAATATTATTGTCGAAGATAGTCGAAGATGTGTGTGTGTGTGGTAAAGAAACTTATAAAATGATCAATTTTCGCATGAACAAAACATTTTAAATCGTTGGAAAAAGTGAAGGTTTTCCTGTAGATTTTAATTTAAATTGAAACCATTAAACTGAGGATTCAATATTGCAGGAAACCCGTACATAAAGGGAGGTACCAGTTATTTTTGGCGAGTAAGTAACGCACTGGGAACGGTCGGTAACACAAAATATTGCGAGTGGTATTTTTATGAGTTATACTCAAACAGCAACTCAAGCGGACGGTGTACTTGTCTCCTACATTTATTATATTATTACATATAAAACTGTCTGTTTCTTTTATTACTGTCTCACTGAGATGAAACTGTACTATTTATCTCTTAATACTTTATATTATATAATAGTTCATGTAAGAACTTTTACTGATAAATATTATGAGTACAAAAACGTAAGTCGACTTATTTGTTTCAGCCTTCACTACTTAAAATTATAAATATTGTATTTACGATCTTAAGGATCTTGTAAAGGCTGTAGGGTACATATTCCAGCAAAATGCTGATTCCCGAAGAAGAATACATACGAGTACATAATACATACACAATTATATTAGAGCTATTTGGCTAATATATCTACCTTTATAGAAAGAGATCACCGGTCCCTATCAAACTGCCGGGCTGGCAGCTTGGCAGTTCTCCTTTTAGTACAAACTAGAGAAGGTCTCCTTGAAGGTGATGATATTATTCGTAGTTTGTCTACGAGGAATTCAGTTTCCTCGTAGACTAACTGGTTTGGCAACCCAGTTTGGCCACAAAGAAATTACCGATTTTTTTGATGTCAGTCAGTCTCTCAACAAGCTGTATCCCAAAAATATAGTTAAAACGTTCTCGCAGCTTGTAATTTAATTACTGCTATAACAACTAAGATTATAGATTAAATGAAATTTAAATATAAAACTGCCTCTTTACATTGTTTTAAAAACATTCTTTGCGTTTAAATGTACTTGAATTTTAATAGTATTCAAATAAAGTTATAGCAATGTATGTAGAGATTTCAAATGCCTATTGGTCTAGTGGTTAGTGACACTGATTGCCAAACTGGAGGTCGTAGATTCGATTCCCACCCAGGACGAATAATTGTGTGATGAGCACGATGATTTGTTCTGTGTCTGGGTGTCATTTATCTATAAGAAGAAATATATAAGTATGTTTATCAGTATTCTGGTTACCATAATACAGGCTCTGCCTAGTTTGGGCTCAGACAGCCCTGTGTGAGAAGTGTCCAAGAAGATAAATATTGGATACCTGTCGTGATGATGATTAAATCGACTTCAACAGTATTAACGTAGAGAAATCTGCGTAATCCTTTTAAATGTTGTGTGCTTGCGTAAACAATGCATATTTGTGCGATAGCAACAATCGTGGTTAATTTTCTGTCATTTTTTGAAGAGTACCGTTGTCTGTTTTTGTACTGTTGCATCTGTCTATGTATATATGACGGAGTTATGTCCGAACATGCATAAAAAATATATAAACATACGAACCTCTTCTTTCTTGAAGTCTGTTAAAAATAGTAAAATACATAGTTTGGAATTTAGTACCTAGTAACTCTTTAAAGGTTTTCACTTCCCTGGTTTATTATTTAATAAACATCAACTTTTCCGTTTTCTTAAAAAAATACCATTGTATTCTTAGTATAACTAGTTACTGTAATACACATTATAAATGTGAGAGTGAGTTTGTTTGTTACGATTGCCTGCCAAAACCACTAAACCGATTTAAAAAAAATCTTTCCCCAATCGAAAGATTCATCAGCTACTTTTTATCGCTATAACCGGCATACAATAAGGAAAATAAAGGAATAATAATAGGGCAAAACTAATATCCTATATTTATTATAACACCTTGAGCTTATGTAACAGTGCAGTTTCTTCAAAGACTTAGTTTAGTCTCAGACTTAGTTTACAGGTAATTAAGTTTCTGACGATCAAAGCGACGTGGGTTTGCATTTGCGCTAATTATAACAAAGTGGCTTCATGCTACTGCACCACTATTAACATTTAATCGTAATATCTTAGATGTGGATATAAGGTAGTAATTATTGTAGTTTTACAGAGTACATTGTTTAAAACTACAGTTTAATATTACACTATGACTTTGTCAGAAGGAAGTTTTCATTATATAGGTTGTTAAGTAAATGTTTAGTGAAATTTTTAAAGGAATTATTATCTTACTAAATTTGTTGTTTTAGTTATAAAACAATGAATTATGGAAAAACACAAGCCTTCTTACAGAGTTAGTTACTCAATAATAAAAGGTATATTTTTCGTTTAAGTAAAATTATAAAACGTATATTGTAATTGACAAATCTTGTGAGAGACACAGCTGCGTCTCTCGAAAGAGTTTGGTTCATAAAAAGTGTAAAAGTAAAAGAGTTTATGCGTGCAACTACACGCTCTGACACCTTGTGACACAATCTAAAGTCAATTAAACGTCAAGGTTCAAAGCTCTAAGTTTTAGCCTGTTCTTGAAAACAATATTAGATTTACCACGGCTTCATAGAAACCTTTCATTGCTTTTCACCAAGTGACTAAAGGTACTGTAGCGATACCCTCCCGCACTCTTGACTGGAAGAGGGGCAACGCACTTGTGACTTTTGATTTATTTATTAGTATCCATACTACTATCATTACAGGCATTTCCTTATGCAATAGTGTGACAATTAATAAAATACTTAGTTTCTACAAGTTTTACGTAACTTCTTAGCTTATGTATTGTAACATATAATATTTACCTAATGTTGTCTTTGTGAACTCACACAGTGTATAGCTAAATAAGTTCATATCTGTAACTACGAGGTTCAGGGTGCGCAACGCACATGTTAGGGGCGCTTCGCTTAATAAACTAGTGCGTCTAACTACCCTTCCGGTACATACATGCCGACCAACCCTAATGTATTGCTGCTGTGGATTGTTTTTTCTCTTAGTAGGTATATTAAATATATCGGAGGAAATACTAAGGTTCCTTCTGACTTTATACTCGTTATATCCAACCATGCTCGAGACGAATAGTATCAGATATATGAGAGGGTAAAATGGGTAAAATATGTAAGCTCACTAATAGTGTACAAAGATTGGCCAACACTCGTAATAAACTGAAGTACTTAGAACTAATACAAATGATAACAATGTCGGGTAGGGCCTAGTTAGGTGTGTTGTTAATCTGGGGGGACCTGAAATCACATGGCCCGGGTCCTCCCTATAGTAGAGCGCCTAAGGCCGACTCTTGAGATGGTTTTTGTAAAAACATCACATTCCCCAGACTCCTCCAATAGTAAGTAGGGAAAGGGTGATTGTTAACTTTTTGTCAGCCACATAATAATTTGGCCTAAGACGTGTAAATATAATTTATTTTATAAAAAAATTATTGTGATACCTTGGTTTTCTGTACCTGTACTGTGGTATAATACTGGTGTTTTACTTTCTATTCGTGAAACTGTTGAAGTCGTGCTGTTCGTAAAAACTTAGGTATTTCCTGTTTCGTGGTGAAAACCTATGCAGGCGCAAAGGTTAATGACATTAATTGCGTGATACATATAACTTGTAAAGTAATTGAGAAATCAAAAGCTCGGTTATGTTTTCTTAATAAAGTGGTCATGAAAAGTAACGGAAAAACAGTAAAAAATCGAGAGATAAGCAAATTTCGATACTATTCAGTGTTATGTTGCTGTAAACCAACTCCTTAGTTTTAATTAAAAGAGGTAAATATAATATGACTACATAACTAGCTAACGTAGTAGTCATAATCATCATTAAAGCGCATACCTAACATTTGTAGTTAACCAATCAATACGAAATGTACTGATTGAAATCGTATATTATAGTGAATTCCATTGTTAATGTATGCACCTGACTTACCTAATTGTATTCAGAATGATTATAGCATATTCATCATATATGGATGTGGATGACAAAGGGATCTATCTATCTTTTTATAGATTACTGTGGGTAGACGTTTGAATAAATGGTTTGATTAGTTTATGCGCTGACTTACGCGCAGTTAAAATTATGTTCAACGAATTTCGACTCCATTAGAATGAATGAAAACAGCATGTTAAGCCTAAGTCTAGACTACATTTTTAGCTTTTTAGTGTTTATTTTGATGGTTTAATTAAATTAGTGTTATAAACGTGAAAGTTTGTATATATTCATTATATCATCATATATATTCATATATCGCCTGCACTAGAAATATATTCAATGTCGTCAGGGATTTTACAAACACATTTAAAACGGATACAAAGAATATTACATCATAATTCATCATTTGTGGATAACACAGAGTTCTTTTAAATTTAATTTACTGTACCTCCTAAATTGTTTAAATGAACTTAATATACGTCTTTAATACTATAAATAATGACTTTTCCGTGATTAAAAACTTGCATGTAAAAATTGTAAAAACCACATTAAGTCTAACATGCACTCCTTAGTGTAGTGACGATATTGCAACATCAAATCAAGTACAATATTAAATGATAATATAAATTATATGATTAAATCAATAACACCATATCACTTTCTCCTTAACATCAAATTACTAACTTTTTCCTTGCTTTTTCTGTTCTACGTGTATGTATTTTAGAATATAGCAACTCTGTATGACAGCCTTAATACAATCGTATATATTTTATTATAATACTAGCCGACCCGGCAAACTTTGTTTTGCCCACTTAGGGGTATAAAAAATATATGTTGACTGATTCTCAGACCTACCCGATATGCACATAAACATTTGTTAAAATCGGTCTAGCCGTTTCGGAGGAGTTTGGTAACAAACACTGTCACACGAGATTTTTATATATTAGAAGACAACGGAAAAAACTCTTTGGCACTTTAAATACTTATTGCTTTTCTTTTGTCAAAGAATTATATGAATTAAGTTAACCAAATAATACGTAGTAGTGTCTGGAGCCGGTATGATGGTGTATGTTCCAATTTATTTGAAACAAACAAAATGTCTCAGCTTCAAAATAAAAACAATTTCTACCAATAACTATGATCATGAAGGAGCAAGAAGAATCAAACACAAGGATGGCCTTGTGTTGGATTCTACTGCGCAGTTCAAAACTTCAGAGCTGTATTTGAAATATAAAGAGGTTTGTAGATAATGACATCACGTTTAAGTGCTCGATATTTGGAGCTTAACCCTCTCTGGTGTATTATACACGAGTGTCTCGTACGGTACACACTCAGAATATATAAGTTACTGTAATAGAGTGTTATTGAGTTTCATGATAAGTAAATATTATCCGCGGTACTTGGTGCATATCCAGACAACTAAACTTATGTCCAATATGTCTATAATATTGTGTTAGGTTATAAGATTTATAAATTTAAATAGGTGTATCTAATGACCTGCTGTATAGCATTTTTATATCATATTTTTATGTGTGTATTTAAAAAATGTGCACGTAGAAATAACACTAGGTTTCATTGTTTTTATTTACGAAGAAATTTAAATGTTGATTCTATCTACATGCAAAGATTTACGTAATAGAAAATGGACAAACTGTAAAAAGTCATGGTGTATCAGTCAGTTTAGAAAGCTGTTGATGCTGGAACCCAGCTGGAACCCATCACTACCATAACGGTTCTTAAGCCCATGCACTAGAAATATAGTGTACTAGTTTGTGGCCACCTGCATATTTGCCAATTATTGCAGTAAACTGCTTTCCTTAAGAATCGAAGTATCTCCATGCCAAATTGCATTAAAATCGGTTTAGCGGTTTAGGCATAAAAAAGTTTGAGATAAAGAGTCAGGCTTTCGCTCAGCATTATATAGTAGGGATTAGGTAAAATTCCAAGAAACGAAACCGAAGGATTCTGTCCTTGTGGTCAAGCTTTTCTGTATTGGATTTCGTTTGTTACTGTCTTAGATTTGCTC
>JANTPX010072402.1:0-11017 GCA_024757885.1 Apantesis nais | reverse complement strand
ACTTACCATCAAGTGAGATATCTACATATTGACCCCCTGTATCACAAAAAAAACAGTCTTAAGATCAACAAAATAAAGTTAAAAATTCAACTCTAACTTTAAGACTAATTAATAATGTTCCTAAAACGCTGACACTGCATTTATACAGTGTCAGTGTTATACAGTTATACAGAATGACTCAGCTTTGACGTTTGTGTCGGGCAATTCAAAGATATGTATGTACACACGGCAAACAAAATACTCGGCCATGTAAACAAGTGTGTGTTATTCCGGTGAGTGCATATTAACATAACATTATAAAACTGAAGAGTTCATATATTTGGTTGAACGCGTTAATCTAAAAATTTTACAGATTCGATTCGATTGAAAAGTTCGCTTAGTATTTGGATAAAACATTTATTGAAGAAGGCCAAAAGTCAAAAATTTATTTCTTTTGAGAGACGTAGACGAAGTTGCACGGGTCAGCTAATGTTATTATACGTTTATATATGTGAGAATTGTACATAACACGTTTCTTCAACATTTGCAATGTATTATTATTTCAACACTATTCTGCATTATTTAATTTCAATTCCTCTAGTAAGAGTTATTTAAAGTCCAGGTATTTCAAATTATTGAGTAGATATTTATTTCGCTATGTGTACTTACCTAAACTATAGCGGGAATACCCGCGCGTTAACGTAATCCTAGATTATTCTAAGGTTAATGACTATCATATACCAAAGGTCACAAAAAATAATAACAAATACTTCACACACCTACACACGGCCATCTGATCCCAGACAAGGCAGAGCCTATACTATTGTGGACAGACTGCTGATAAAGATACTTATACAATATTTCTAAATACACACATATTATAGATAAAATACACCTAGGTACAGAACAAAATTATTGTGCTAATCACATCTCTTGGTTGTCCTGAATGGGAATCGAACCCACAACCTCGGATTAGCAGTCAGGGTCACTACGTACTAAATCAACGAGCCTATCAGAAAAATATCCACACTAATGGAATTGAATGATAAAAAAGTATCTGTAACATAAAGTTTACAGTTAATAGCGTTAAACACAAAGCCACTCTCTTAAATCAGGTAGGTTTAATACTATTTTATTTTAATTACTATTTGTTGTTTTGACAACCCTAGCATTGAACTCGAGAATCACAAAGGCGAACGGTAGACGTGTCTACGAAACCGCACGCTTATGACTTCACGTTAGATATTTACCGGAAAAACCGGGTTCGATTCCCAATTAGTAATAAGTATGTTGAAACATGAACATATTGTACTAACTATTGCCCGTGGCTTCGCTTGCGTAATTATTTATTATTTCATGTTTTTAACTTCAATAATAACGAATTTCCATACAAGTATTTGTTTCTTATTTATTCCCCTTAGAGGTAAAATTTCATAACATAAACAGCAACAGCTGCCGAAATCTAAATTAGGACAGTCAAAATAAGATAGTCCCTCGGGGCAAATAGTTTTATGCGTATAGATATCCCCTTTCCATCAGTGTCCATCCCTCTTATCTATCACACAATTAACACAAATATTTTGGGCCACTCCGTTGCAAGCACCCAAGGTTTAACTGTAGCATTAGATCAAGGTTATCATCTCATAGACATGATGGTAAAATAACAGTTCACGAAATTTCAAATCAATCCGAGTTGTGTAAACAGAAAATGGGCTGATAATCTTTACAAATTATAGCTCAGTTTTCAAATAAAAATAAACGCATCACAATTGGTTTATTCGTTTAGAAGCTATGATGCCAGAGATAGACACATAGACACTTCACATTTATAACAACTCTCTTTTCGATTACACCCTCTCTCGATTTTCAGCAGTCACTCATCAGACGGCCAAAATAAGGAGTCGGAAGTGAGTTACTAAACCTCGGTTTCGTGTCACACTCTTCCATCATAAAATACTCCTACAAATTAAAAGAAATGGATTTGAAAGATGTAACAAACCGCAAACTTACCTTAATATGCAGTCCTTTAACAAAAAAGAGTACCGAAATAAATGAGTGCTCTCAATTAAAATCATTAACACATATAATAATAAGTTGAACCGATATAATTATTAAGACCGAACTAGATTATCTAGTATATGACGATCTTCACACTCTATACGTACAGATACATATCATTCTTATAATTGTAGTATAACATAATCTCTAAATGCCGTTAAAGAATTTTGAAGACGCATCTATATAGAGATTCCGAGGCGAAAAGATTGTTTTTAGCTATTTGTATTAACTAGAGATTGAAAAATCATTTTTAAGAAGTTATTCACTTTACTAGCTTTTGCCCACAGCTTAGCGTCCACGTTAATCGCTGATAAAGTAGCTTTCCATTGGTGAAAAATTTTAAAAATCGGTTAAGTGGTTTAGGCTAGAAAGCTAACAAATAAATAAACAAACTCACTTTCACATTTATAATCTAAATATGGATTTCAAATATGACATGTTATAAATATGTTTAAATATTTCTTTACATATTAATACATGAATTGAATATGAATAGAATCTTACCGTTGAAGTACGGCCACTGGGCGCCCACTACATACTATAAAAAGGCATCTAGCTTAAAAAATTCACGGAAGACGAATATTTTTAAAACTTCCAATTAATATGAAATGACGAATCAATATTTATTTCATCAAATAATATGGTGATATAAAATTATCAATTTTAGTTTTAATAAAGCTCAATAAAAGGAGAAAGTGAATGAAATGAAAGTTTAGGTTACCAGGCGAACATAAATGGCTAAGAGGTTCTTCAGGATTAAGATTTTAATCATTTGTTCATATAATTATACTACATTTTGCCTATGACTCAACCCGCGTGTGTGTCAGTTATTGCGGTAAAAAGTAGCATGTGTTCTTCCTCGAGAATCAAAGTCTCTCCATGAGAAATTTCATTAAAATTCGTTCTGCGGTTTAATCATGTAAACGTAACAGACAGACCGACAGAATTATTTCGTATTTATTTCATGAGGAGGGGTAATACTTTTACCTATTCTAACACATTTTTAATAGCTTGGAATGTAAAGGAATCTTCGAGCGTGGTTTAAAATCGTCAAATTAAATTGAAACTAGTACACTTATGAAGGACCGATAACAATTCAATATTTTGATTAACGGATTATCCTGATAAGGATTCTTCTAGTATCTTCAGGATTAACGACTTTTTTTATACCTAAAAATATGGTAACGTTTTTTGTTACCTACTAAGATGTGTGTAGTCTTAATGAAAAAATGATCATCATTAATCACCCGGGAAAAATAAAGTAGAGTTTAAAAAAACTAAAAAATGCTTTTGTAACCAGCCAGACTAAAACTAGAATATCATTCTATAAGTCTAAAAAGAATAATCAATTTATTGTAAAAAGCGTGTGGTGTCAGGCCGATCCATTGTTCTAAGACCTGACGTGTCGTACGCGTGTTTTTGGGCTAAACCCTTCTAAACATCCACTACTGTAAAGACCAGTACTGGAGGAGTTGGAAATACAATAAAATCACTTGCCTTCTTATTAAAGTGGCAAAATAAAGTAAAATCTGGTTACTTATTCGTGTTCGAAGATAAATCTCATTGTGCTGTCTTCACTGACTTGGGAAAATATTTTGATTAAGCATAGACGGAGAAGTATTTATCGAAAGTGCTATTGTACCCATGGGAAAGACTTGTACTATGTTTTGTAAATATCTTTACTTTCACTAAGTATTAAAACGTGCGAAATTTTATGGCGTACCTAACAGCTACTGCCTGCGTAAATTATGCCCTAAATTATTTTGTATGTATAGACAAATCTGTTATATGTTAAAGTACACTTTAACACAGTTGTACCACTTAGAAGGTAAATAAGAATGTCTTCTTAGATGATAAAAGTTTTGCTACAGTCATTTACGATTACAGATTTAAGCAAATCAATCCATTAACCAAGTTTGCTCAAAAGTTGTTTTAAAAGAAAAAAATCGATACTTCATAAATATATATGTCTGACTAAGGTAGCAAACAATCATAAAGTCTGACGATAAGCAATAGACACCCAACATGAACCGTAATAACTTTCTTAGAGATTAAAGGTCACATATGAATAAATATTTGTATATATTTATTGAAGTGTATATAGGCATTAATCTAGGTATTTCTATGTATAATAATGTATACAAATATTTGCAAACTAACTAAGTATATTTATTTGGATTCTATAACGGAAACAAATTAAGGTATTTGGGTAGAGAAAGAAGTGTAATACATAAATATGACCTAAAATACGAGTATATGGATCTATGAACCATGACATCGGCTTACTATGTGGAAGGGACGGGCTAAAATGAAATTGAGGTGACATATTATTAGGTATTTACTACACATACATATAGAATAAATTGTTCTCCGGATGAGGACGCTCCCGTGTGCCGACGGATTAAGAATAGGGATTGTCAGCTCATCCCGTGAGTGTCGTAGAAGCTAAAGAAAGCAAACTATATAGTCTATAACTTTTGTCAATAAATGGGCTATCCAACACTATTTTTCCATTCGAAGCAGTAGTTTCTGAGATGAACGTGTTCAACCAAATAGACATACTCTTCAGCTTGGATAAATTAGTTTAAATATAAATCAACATTAACTTTAACTAAAATCATGTAGATCTAACATTTTTTTTAACATTATGTAGCTGAAATTTTTCTTATTCGGTTTTCTGATGTTCCCTTGCAACTCGCTCCACTTTCTCGACTATAGGGTAAGGGCACCTTATCACTTAATCTGTTGAATGATTGAAACCTAAGGTCTTATCTAAATAACTCTCACTCTAATTGACCTATATTTTTGTCCATAGCGGAAGCAGATGCTGAGGTTGCCACTACAGGGAGATCACTGGATGAGATGCCGTCGAAAGTTGGCAGAGAGATCACAGAGTCGCTGAATTCCCTGACCAGCACTCTCGGACGCGGTTTTGCGAGGTAATTAGTTTTTTTTTTGTAAAATGCAGCTGTATTCTTCCACATAATTTTAAGTTTTAACCGACTTCAAAAAGGAAGAAGGTATTTAATAATTTTAATAGTTGAACTTTTCTTTCTTATTTTTATACGAGTTCTACGTGATTTTTAACCGACCTTAAGAAGGAAGAGGGTATCAATTCTGATATTTCTTTTTTTTATGTATAAACAACAAAAACAACAAAAAAAAGTATAAACGAATTTGCCAAATTCTCGCCAAATCGCTTAAATATACATTGTTTACGCAATCGCACTACACCTGTACACTCGAATGGGTTACGCAGATATATCTACGATAGTATTGTTCGAAGTCGGTTTAACTTTTTTTAAAGGACCTTGTACATGTTAATTCTATCGTCCTTTATAACAGAAATAACGAAATGCGTCGTAACTTAACTTGATGTAAAACTTACTACGATCTTATAAATTCTGAAAGCGGGTTTTTAGCATGATCTGGTTAACTTTTTTTGTAACTAATAAAGAATCACGTATTTTGTTTTTAGCATATATTTAATTAATAAAAAGCAGCAAAAAACTTGTGTAATTCTATGTCTATAAAATTAAAGAAGGTCATACAACACCTAGAATATGACTGCTTATAATTTGGTTAATGTACTTTCACTTTGAAAGATACATTTAATCATAAGTTATGAGACATACATATGCATTTCATGCAAACTACACTTAGTAGAAGTTATAATAAATAATGGACCATGATTGTAGCTGTTTCTCATAAGCAATAAAACAATGTTACCTCTGCGCATGACTTGAGTGGTACTGAACTTTTTGTTGGTTTACAAATAATTAATTGGGCGGTTTTTAAATCTATAGAAGTTTTTGTTTGTGCCAAACGTGAAAAAAAATGACTTGACAGAATAGACATTGAATGTTCTATAATTACCACACTGGTGGTAAACATACTTTTTTTGTTTTTTCAATTTTGTATAAGACAACTTACAAAAATACATAAAACGAACACAAAGAAAACCCAGATTCAGAACAACAAATTGTGGATCACACAAAATGGTATCCCATGTGGTGACCGAACCCAAAACACTCAGCGTAATAGAAAGTGGCGTGGCAACCGCTTAATCGCTACGCCACCCACGCATATGTTTCTTAATACCACTTGCCAATTATAATTTTCTAAATACATACATATTATAGAAAACTAACCTCAGACACAATGACCGTACTTATCACACAGTATACTAGACCAACGGGAATCAATCAGTCAATGTGCCAATTTATTATGTAATACTTTATTATTCGACTACGCAAGATGGAGTGATATGTTTTTCGGATAAGTCGTATTGAAAGAATGAAACGAATAAAAACAAATTTTTGTTTTTAATTAAACCCATGTGTAGGTATATTTTTAGAATTAACGACCCACTTGTCTTTGCACGGGACACAGAACATATTATACCTAAAGACTTTTCTGTTGTAGACTGTAACATATGTATATGTTCATATATATATATGTGTCTTTACAAATGTTTGTCGAACTTCAGAGTAGCGATATATTGTATAGAGATTGGCATACATATATCGTCCACGTGGTGAAGAATTAAGAATACAGAGTGTCACCACCCCAATTTATCCCGTAGGTGTCGTAGGGGCACTACACAAAGAAAAGGAACACTTGGAACAAACCTTACACCGACTTGTCTGACCAGCGTCGTATAGTAAGCCCAAACCTCTTTTCTAAGGAAAGACCTATGTCCAGCAGTAGAATATTACAGGCTGTTGATGATATATTTGCATATTTAGTATTTTGTTTAACATGATTTTGATTAAAAAAAAAGGTTCTTAACTCGGCTGCATATTTTTTCTTATATGTTAATTAACTACCTACTCCATTTTTATAGACCGATTTAGAAAATTCATTTTTATTTGCAAGAATACGATTTCCGTTTGACCCCTTTCAAATTTGTAGAAAGAACCCCATTCTTAAGGGTATTATTAAAATACATTTTAACTTAGGTATTTTTTTATTGAAAACACAGTTTTACCATTTTCTCTGTATCAACCAATCGTTGACTGACTGAGCCTATGTATCAAGTAAGAGTAACTAAGAGTAATAGTAAAGTTGCATTATTTGTTTGTTTATTACGCTTTTACGCCTATACCACTAGACCGAATTCAAATATTCTTTAAAGAAAGGAAAGCTACAATATCGACGAGTAACAAATGCTACCTTGAAAACCGACGTATTCAGAATGGTAATCCGTTTTCAAATATGATTGTTTAAAAAAATATGTTGTTAATTTTTATCATCAATAGCTCCTGATAATTGCATGACATAACCCTCTCCTTATATAGGAGGGTAAACTACGCTGACCAATTTTTTTATATGATTTAGTTCAAATTTCCCTTCTCTTTGCAGTGATGTTGTTCTACGTAGTTTATTATTTTTATATGGAGTTAATGTGAGAATATACGAAGTAACAAACTCACTTAAATGTAACATTAGTCATAAAAAATAACATAACATACTTAACCTTTTGCACACATTGGCTATTAACATACATATTTACATGCTTTTCAAAGTTCCTTCGCATGACCGCCTACTAGTAATATTTCGAGAAGGCTGGTAACATTGTCATATTGAACGGCAACACTGAGTTTCTGTGTACAAGTATTATCAACGCTTTTACATAAACCTGTGCATTGACGAGAAATGAGTAATAAAACTGCCACCAAAAATAGCTTAGCTTTCCTCGATAAATGCGGTACCCAGCACTCAAATAATGTTTCTTGATGAACTAGTAATTCCCGGGAAACAAACATATCAGGTCTAAAAAGTTGTTATGTTTTTATCATAATAAGTATCATATTTCCAACAATTTAAAAAGAAATATTTAAACAAATGGAGACCGTGGTTGAGGCATGATTCAACTCTCAGCCAGAGGGCCAAGTGTCGGAACAAAAGTTCGGGAACAATTCAGTTCTGATCAATTCTCAATCTCACAAATGTCATACAATGTATTATCGTATAAAGTATTAAACATCCAACGTTGACTGTAATGTGATTATATCGCATTATAACCGAAAAATGAATTAAAAATCAATAAGTTTTAGTTACACTTTATTACTTTTACTATAAAAATACCTTATATGGCAGTTGTGAGATGGACACTTGATCGTTACATAATTTTAACCGAACTTGTTTTACGATAATTGACCTCTCAGGGCCAAGTGCAAGTTTATTTTACATCAACTCTTTACGACTGGTCGAGAATTAGACGTGGACTAATTGCAATGCCGAACGCACTTACCGTGAGAACCGAATAAACCTAAAATGATCTCTCGCCAGGTCCTATAAATCATACCACGGCCTCACAGAAACCCGTAGGCTATTTCTATCTATGCTCTTCACTAAATAAATAAGGTTAAGGATGTTGCAAGCCCATGGAAGTTCAGGGCACTTTTTATTTCTTTCTAATTTATTTTTTATTGTACACAATGTTAATATATCATAAGTGACAAGAATTGTCATGTAAATAGGCGTGCTTAACCCACACCTGCTTTTTTTTCAGTGAACCCTTATAGTGAGTAGAGGATTATAGAGAACGCAAGGGTAAAATCATTATGTGTACTTAGGAATGAGTATAAGAAAAATATTTATTATTATAATAATTAGCTACTATAATAAATACTAACAATAAGATAAATATACACAAATACACACATACACATGCATACACATATACCTACCAAGGGCTTGATTACACAGGACCAAAAAAAAGCAATGAAGGCATTTTGAATAGGTACTTCGTGATAGGAGGGACCCAATAAACTAACAAAGATTAAACTCTAATTATATTAAGAGCAGAGTAAAATTTATTAACGCAAGAAGTCATCGTCCGGACATCGAATCCGGCCACTTTCTCCATCAACCTACTTCCTCGTGTGATACAGTTTGCTTAAAACAATGAATGAATTTACTAACCCTGACTTGTAATGGCCAGCTGTGGCTTGCTGATTCATTCATATTTATCTATGACATTTGAATAGCTTATGTGTTTAGAAGGAACATAAATTTAGATTTGTCCATCGATCGATAGATAGCCTGACGCACAAGAATCGCGATTTAGTTTGGTTCATATCACAGCATAAATAGACCACACAATGTTTATTGACTAGGTATTGGCCGCAGTTTTTCTCGCGTAATTTGTTCTTACTCTTATTACTTCTTTCCACAATATCAAAGAGAATATAACTGCTATAATAGAAAAATAATGTCTGTCTGTACATGTCTCACAAATGCTAGCTTTTTCACGAGGAAACTTTCACTCATTCACAGCTCAATTTCACTTAACACAAGACGGATCAATCAATATTTATTAAGCGTAGTCGTGTGAAAAACGTACAACGCTCAGAAATGTATACTGTGTTAAGTCTGTCATTTGTATGTATATGACTAGCTGACCAGCGCAAAGTTCGTTCATGTCTATTAATTATATACGTTTTTTTTAAGTTGAACCGACTTCAATCAATACTAGCAAAGAGCACCAAAAATTAAATAATAGTAGTATAAATGAACATGCCAACTAAACACAATACTCCAAAAATACTACATAAATATCATCGTTCTATAAATAAATAAATATCATGCTTAGATTTTTATTGTTTTTTAAAAACCTGTGATATATGTGAAAGAAAATTATAGTCATAGACCGAATAATTAACTTTTAAAAGAGTGGAAAGTCATCATCCCTATGCATCCCTGGGTGTCGTAAGAGCTGACTAAAGAAGCAAACTACGCATGGAAACATCACTGCAAAGAGAAGGAATACTATACCAACCTGTGTGACCATTTTGATATAGAAGGCCCAAATCTCCTTTCTAAGAAGAGGTCTATGTTTAAACAGTGGACTACTAAAGTCTGATGATGAGGATGATGATGATGATAAAAAGAGTATCAACCGAATTCAATGTCTATTGTAATGGTCTTTACTGAGACTAATAAAAAGAATGTATTCTTCATCCCTTAAACATCCACTTATAGTAGGGAAGTAAAACTAAAAATCGTTCATTAATAACTAACTTCGGCAGTTATAAAATTAAAAAATACAACAAAATTTAGAATTTCCTCTATTTCTGAAGTCGGTAATTAAGTTGAAAAGTTTTCTAGATGAACAATCTGATATACTTTTAAGTAGATTTAATAAAATGTTTTTCAGTTTCAAAGCCAACGGTTGAGGACAATATGAGGCTATTATATGCGATGTTTTAATAACTCCAAAACCTTTAGGTTCACTACAGTAGCCTGAAAAGTAAATTAAAATGATACGGAAGGGCGATTTTAAATGATAATGTTAGTATGTCTTGCCCGCAGAGCCTTCGAACGCAAGAAGCACGAGCACGGCGGCGGTATTGACAGCATCACCATTTCCACAGGCGGAGGACAAAAGAAGAAAATGAAGAAGAAGCAAAAACCCCCCAAGATCCACCTCATCCACGTTCCAATGAGAAAAGCCCAAAAAGAAGAGAAAGGTCGCAACTTTGGCAATGGTGTTCAATCCTGGGTTATTGGGGAGCGGTCCTTGCCTGTGAATTCTACTCCTTCTGTCAGTTCTATCCCTGTAGATACTGGCAGGGGTGTAGTGGCTGATATGTGGTCTATGGGGCAAAATGCCCTTGATACCTTCGCTGAGCATGTGGTGGAGAGAGAGAATCTTGAAAATGGTATCCAGGATAAAAGTTCCGTAGAAGGTATGGTGATGGTTTGAGATATTTTCTTAATATTGAATGATAGTTCTTTAAAAAAATATTTTATAAAAAAGCCAACAAGTATTGTGTCCACTTGATAGGAAACGTTGACCATCATGGATGGTTCCAACTTGCCTAATTACTTTAGCCTACAGTGGTAGGATTGAAACTAACTTTTTATCTATTTATATTTTTATTAATTTAGTTAAGTTCAAGAGTTTCACTTGGAACTTTGCCTCTTCTTTCACATAAAAACTATGGGCTTATTTACCTAAACTGACACTGAC
>JANTPX010071299.1:0-11018 GCA_024757885.1 Apantesis nais | reverse complement strand
AGTTCTACTACCATACTATAGGTATGATAAGTTGTCAATATTTTAATGACACACAAGCCGATAGAAGTAACGGTTTGAATAAATAATAAAGCATTAGTAACACGAACCACTCGCGTGATAGCGGTTGGATTGATTGAAAAACTATCCAAACTTGGTATAGCCCTCATTAAATGTAATCAATATCCCTAAAACATATTAATACATAGTTCTGCTTTTATTTTTTTGTAAAACACCTAATTACTTTTTAATGAGAAGCCATATTTCATGGACGTACTCTAGGTCTATTTGTGGATACGAATAATTTAAACAGTTACTCAGTTCTAAGGATTCTTAGGAAAACGTTCGCGACCTTTACATTTCTATTTTCTGCTAATTTCGTTAAACATCTTAAGTAGCGTTTAAATTAGGATATAAAAACGATTCAACTTATTTTTATAGTCACAATTCTTTAACGATATAGGCTTGGTACTTACCATCACATACGACCCAGGTCCAGGTCTATTTGATGAATAAAACTCGGAATTTTTCATTTCATTAATTCTTAGTATTTTACCATAGTATTACATGGTAATATTCTTGTTCTACTGCTGGTACTGCTCACATGTGACCATCTAAAATGATGGTTGGATCCTCCAAAATATTATTCCTATAATACTATCCTTGTCTACATACGCGCTGAAATAAGAAATCAAATTAAAACAATAGTTTTTAAAATAAAAATTACTAAGAACTTGGAATACATAAAATTCAAACATTTTGTCCTCGTTCATATAAAATCTATGTCTAAACCTATTTTTCCTGTGTCACAATTCATCTGTCTTTTTGGTATTTATTCGTCTATTTAATTTTAACTAAAATTTACAAATAAAATTAAGCTTATAACGCAATAAGTTACAACCATTGTAGCGTATAAATGGACATGATTGTGACGGGTAAAATCTTGTTAGTAGAAAGTTGGCACACCCCGAGCCAGAACTTAATCGCTGAATCAAATTACGTCTACGAGATAGACAGACTTATCTTTTAGTTTTCAATAAAGATTGTTAAAGCTTCCACTTACATACTAAAATAGACTTAAATGGAAGACTTTAAGGGTATTTTCTTTGAAAAGAAGTCTTTAGCATAACTGATACCTTTTAACGAATACGTCATCTTCACTTGTTTCATTTTAGATGAATGTTTGATAGTTTTTACGATGCCCATATTGTAGTGACGTACTGCCATTGAGCCCTTTTGCTCATTAAAATTTATGCCTTTCTATTGAAAATATGTCTTTTTAGTAAAAAAAGTGACAATAAATTTAATATAAATTAAGGTAAGGTAGACTGGCAGAGAATCCCTATGGCGTTAAGTCCACCTTTGTACATCCTTTTTTGTGCACAAAGAATTAAATAAAAAAAAAATTGTTATGACTAGATTTATCTGTGGATTGACCTATGGCGCCACACCATTGGTCTGATTGAACAATAGTGGGGAAGGGTAGGATGATAAAACAAAATACGTGTATTTATTTGTTAAACTAGAGTTTAGTTTATTTTTTTTTAATCTTAGGGCTAGTATTGTTTATTTAATATATATCAACGTTGACAGATAAGATCTTTGTTGACAATGATAAATAATCATTAGTGTTTGATTATTAGTGTTGTATTTTGTTTTTATATAATATCTTAATAAATTGTATATTTACAAAACAAAAGAAATTCTAAACAGAGGTTTTTAAAAGTCAAGCAACAAGTTGAGTTCATTGTTCATTAATTTCATTGTTCTGTTCATCGTCGATTGCTTTCATTAACTAGGAAAATGGACAACGTAATTATTAATTAATTCCCACAAACAATTCCTTTCTGTATTTACATTTCATGAAGAATATTTAATTATGGAAATGCTGATTTTCAATATTATAATAAGTAAACTTACCATGTGTATGAAGCATTTCTAACGTGTGTGAGGTATTCAAGAAATGAATTAGTAAATAGGCAGACATACTTATTGATTCCAAGAATGGGCCCTCGTCTTTGTATTTATTTAACTTAAGGTTAGTTCTTATTACATCATTGATTAGGGTTGTCTATTTGATTTAGGAGAAATTGTGTCAAGGTATGTACCTACATAGGTACGGATACGGATATTTTAGAGAACACGATTTTACTCGACCAATGTTGACATAACCATATATCCTTAACCCTACGTAGATTTTGTCCTAGCTTGATTATATTGTTACTCCCGTGTTCTTTACAAGTAGAAATTTACAATGTTTAATTTTGCCAACAAAGGTTAGCGCTGACAGAAATAGCAATAAAACAAAGCGATTTTTAAATGTACCAACTTCATTCAAATTCATCATTTAAAGAATAAATAATGTAAGTTATTATTAAAACATAAACATGCATTCGATATCTGTCAAAAGAGACCATTGAGCATGTCTGAAGGTACTTTTTTACATTCATTTATTTTTTGTTACAAGTATAATTTTACACATCTCGCACACGACCGTCTGATCCCAAACTAGGCTAAGCCCGTACTATTGGAACTAGACTGCTGATAAACATACTTTATATATTTCTAAATACATACATATCATATGTATGATATGTATGTATATATAGTATGTATGTATATATAGTATACACAGAACAAATGATCATGCTCATCGCATAAATATTTATCCTGGGTGGAAATCGAACCCACGACTTGTGACTCAGCAGTCGGGATCATTAACCACTACACCAACAGGTAAGTCATAATGTTTTATTTTAAGCTAAAGTAAAGAGGTTTTGTCTGACCTTGTTTAATTCAGTGGCCGTGACGATCTGACATTAATATACTCATACTAGGCTCTCAGATCATTCGCCTTAACAATGCCGCTATTGATTTGACAAAAAAATTGCGAAATATCAATTTTATGTTATGCTAATTCGCGTAAAGACGTAAGAGCCATCTTATATGGCTCTTACCATTAGGGTTAGAGATAGATTCTAAAATAAGGAGTTTTACCTTCCATCATTAGCCCACCTTAATAACTTGGAAAAATACAACTAAAGCTCTATACATACGTATGATATTTATAGAATTATTATCCAACTCTTGACCGTTAAAGACTTGTACCTCATATCACCAGCTCATCACCATGACACGATGATTACCAGACGTAGATACTAGAATAGGTTTAGATAATTATTATTATATTTATTAACGCTTTATACGTACTTATAAAAATGGAGGGTCGCCCCCGATTTCAATGGGATCCCGTCATCAGGTCTTGATTTCGTGACAATGGGATTACCTCAAGACTACCTTTTGTAAAATTAAAATATTTTTAATAAATGGTACAAAGTTGTCAGAGTAATCGATGAACACACATTAAAAAAATACACACAGGAGAACTTACACCCTCCTCCTTTTAAAATCAGTTAAAAAACCTGTTTTGTTGAAGTAATCAATATGTAGAAGTTTACAGTATAGCTACATATATATATATAGTAATGACCAAAGGGTCGGCCTTTTTCTAGCACAGAGAATTAGTATTGCCATTCAACGTGGCAATGCTGCCAGTCTTCTGGGCACGCTACCAGCAGGCGTTGATGCGGAGGATCTAATTTTCTTTTGATGCTTGTATGTCTATAATATAAATATTGATAAGTCTACATAATACATACAGACTAGATATATATATAGACTATAAAACCACTGTTAGGTATTTTTTCGACTTTTTGTACCAGTTGTTATTCTCTTGTTATTCTCTTGTTGTACTTGTCTCGATCACCATCATCATCATCACATCGCAGTCCACTGCTGAACATAGACCTCTCCCATTGCACACCACTTTGATCGATTTTCGGCTTCTCACATCCAGCTTCATTTGTTGTCACTTAAGCATATTTAATGGTTTTTATAGATGTTCATAATTACTACGCCCTCTAATTGGCTCTGATACCTAAAAATATATTTTGTTGAGCGAATTTCTTTGAAATATTATTTTGCACAATTTAAATGTCATCGAATAGATATAACTGTTAAAGAAAGTTTATATAAATCTAAGTTCACGCAAAAAACTAATTATTATTCTTTAAATCTTTCTGGTTTAGGTTAATACTGTAGCTCGGTGTGGATGTCTTGACTACAGCAATTCTCAGTTCCCTCCTATTCCTATCCTTCCTATCCTCCAGACGCTGAGTAATATACTGTAACACAGTGCAGTTTTAATCGGTTCGATTCCGACACACCACCCCGTCGCAAATATGGCAGCACAACGGCACGAGGGGTTTCCATAAGTTAAACAAAATAAAACAGCCCAAAATTTAATATTTCTTATAAAATTCTGACATTTACTTACACACATTTGTATCTAGATCATAACCCAAAGTAAAAACAAAGACATGTTATCGATATCTATTAAGAATCGAAAATTGTAGTAATTGATATTGTAGCTATTCATCCATCTGTCATAATCGTTAAACGATACCTCTATTAGATGGACTATAGGCGATATCGGGGCTCTATAGAAATACTATTGTTGGACTCTTTAGGCTTCCAAATACCCGTATCGATTGAGACAGATGTTTCGCGTGGCAACTGAGACCAACGCCTTGACGTGCTCTCCGAGGCTCTCGATGCGTTAATAAAGGTCACCCATTCATAAACTGATCTGCCGCCGAATCTCAGGGGCATTATCACCATCATAATTATTTGCTTATCGACGTCCATTGCTCAACGAAGGCCTACCCCAAGATATGTTAACTATCCTGGTCTTACGTAATTTCATCCGCTGCCAGCCATTTTCTTTGCAGGGTCTCAAAATAGTCGAACATATTTTTAAGAAAACACTTAAGAAGACAAAAGAAATTCGAAATATTGTTTCAATTTAAATATCATGATGTTTTTTCATTGTTTTAAGTTCTTTCTATTTTCAAAATCTTTAAATGTGTGTCCAGTTTAACTCGAAAACTTAAAAATTTGATGAGCTTTAGAATTTTTTTAATTACCTATTCTTTCCTTTATTTTATTTCTTCCTTTCGCGGCGGCATAGAAGACCCCAGAGGAAGATCTCCACTTAAATCCAATTGACTACCAGTGAACCGGGCGGCGGAGGTGTACTTCCCATCTTCTTATACCGCTCACGGTGAGGGCACGTATGGAATGAATAGAGTTTTTCCTTCTACCTGTTGCACGTCTTAGTGCGTGTTTTGACCTGATGGTGGCGTTCATGTTTTTCCGTAGAACATTTTTATCTTACTGAAGGCACATAAATGGCACCCTGTATGCTTTTAGTCGATTTCATTCCAATACACCGCACCATTACAGACCCTGTCTGACGGAGTTACTACACATATAAATAAAAAAGGTAATATCTGCAAAGAATATGCACTCCAGTTACTTTTGATTCTACTCAGATTTGTTAATTTCGAGTAAATGTTTTCGATTTTTCTAAGGCCTAGTTTCATCACATATTTTAGTTCTTGGTAATAAGATTAATTAAATGTGATTCAATCTATCTCAAAACAAGTATTACTGAGTAATAAAAAGATCACCTTATAAATCATTCTTAACCGACAAGTAATTATAACGACAAATAGATACTATTCGTATTATCACACTTTCTTCTTGATATTTCAAATGGAAATCTCATTTGATGGCAGGAATTATGAAGATAATGTCCAACTAAAACAATTAAAATCTTTCGGTCACTGTAGGAATAGATTTTGCTAGACTTAACAGACACTGTGCTGATAAATTTTACAGATAAGTAAAGTTTAAGCCGGCCTTTACGTAATAATATAATTTTCTGACTTGACGGACTAAATTGTTATATGTTCTTTTTGGGGTTCACATTAAAATTGACTGGAATATTCAAAACAAGAATGTTTTGAAATGTGTAAAAAGAAATCATTTTTTGAAGAATCCTTTGTAACCGACATCAAAAAGACAAAAGAGGTGGTTCTTAATTCGTCGTTTTGTTTGCGTTTGTTACACGATGTCTCGGTCAACTGCGGACCGACTTGCAATATTTTTTTGTAATGGAATGGTTACACTCCAGAAATGGTCCCATCACCACCAAATTAGAATCTGATGATGAGAGAGAGAGAAATTGAGATGATTTAAAGCTGATATAGACCCTTAGCATTACTTATTATGCATCGGGCTTGGCAGTGACTTCAAACTTGCTCGAAATTATTTATTTCTATTGTAATGTTACATATAATATTGAAGATCGTACTTATTTTGGTTTTTTCAATTGGATTTTGAATACTTTTTTAAGTTTTAGTAGTAAAAGAATTTATTTTTAATAATACTATTTGTGCCATTTACTGTAAGTAACGAACGGGTTAATTATTTACTTACATTAAAAAAACTTTATATACTCTTCCATTTTTCATCCCGTAGAAGAAGATAGAGACGTATTATACTTACGTGATTTAAATTTATTTTATTTTAAATTTTCGATTAGTCGATTAATTTTATTAGAGTTATCCAAAAGGAGGAGGGCCTATGTTCCACTATATGATTTTTTACGTATGCTTACCGATTACTCCGTCAATTGTAAACCAATTTAAAAGTACATATATATATTAGAGCGCAGGTAGATCGTGGCTGGTTATAACAGGGGTAGGTAGTTACAGTGGCAATGGTAGTGAAACAGAGAACGCAATATTAACGTTGGAAATGGACAATTACTCCCGCCGCTGCCGGCTAGCCAGTATATTTATGAGAGGTTTACAACCTTTTTTTTTCACGTGGGGCTGCTTTTCACACCATACCCTACTTTGGGGAAGTGGAGGGCGTGTATGGGACTCCCAGAGAACCGGTCTCTCTACTAAAACCGGCGGCAGCCTAGCTCAACAGTTGGGAGGAGCTCCAGGAACGTATTCTGAATTGTTCTCTGGCGTACACCATCTCCGCAGTCACCCCCACGGTAGGACGCTGCCTCACTTCTCACTAATCTACACTGTAAAATGCGCAAGAGCGCCCCATCTTAGACGCCAGCCATGGTGCACCGGAGTGTTATCTGTCTTGGAACGACTCTTAGGCGGCGATTAAGGAGCTAGCGACCTCCGCGACGTCCCTTCGCGATGCGGCCTCCTTTTGAAGCATAACGTCCTCGCAGAAGAAGAACGCGCCTGCCCATCCCTCGCCACTTGCCAGCATCGCCACGATCAATGACGGTGATAGGTTACGTCCAAAATGTCCGATCAAGACACGGCGCTCGGACTCCCATACAGGGCAGTCCTTCAACGTGTGCTGGGCAGAGTCCCAGTCGGACCCCCAATATCATGATTAAACCCTTTCAGCTGAGCCAGTAATGTAGTCAAGTGTTATCCATGTTTATAAACAAATGTGTGTCTTTGAATTGCTCACGATATGATTTTAAGACAGTGATTTTAATTCAGCTTCCGAAATTTAACCCAAACTAACAAACTCACAATGCCTGCAAGTCAAACACTTATACATTTGTTTCTTCTTAACTTCTCTGTATTTATTTATAGCACTTTTTGAAAGTCGATCAAAACTCTTTAACAAAAACATTTCATATTATGATATTATAAGAATATTAATGAAACATATTAAGTCACTTACAAAAATCCACAGGATTGTGGAACGCCGGGCACTTTAGATTCATTTCTTCGAGACATGGCCGTAGGTGAGTTTCTGCTCCGACATATGCACATTGTCCACCAACTATGGCATATAGCCTATCCACCATTCGTAGCAGGGTGGCGGACGGCTGATGCATTGTTACAACGACCGTCCGCCCTTGCCGTGCTAAAAAGTGAAGGATATATACTATTTGCTTCGATATTGAGCTATCCAGGCCACTGAAAAAAAAACAATACTCCTTTATTCTGCAGGTACCAAGAATCTTAAACTATAGAAAGTACATTCTTATTCGCAACTGTGTAGCATGTCCACTGTTCTGTATTCCATAAATTACAGAAGGAATAAATTTTAATACTGCTTATATAACCAGACTACTTACCATAACAGTGACTGAAATAACAAATACAATTTGTTGTAGCAGTCAACAATATTACAGTAAATTCTCTAGTTGCTTGCTTTTGGTTTCGAAGTGATTGTTAAGCGAGCTTATACGTGGATATTTGAATACTAAAGCTTATATATATATTTATAATAGAATGATGAAGAGAATAAGTAACTTAAGTAAAGTTGATTTTTTTAATACCACCCAAGTTAAAAAGAAACCAAATAGGTATTATTTCGTCCCGCTAACTTTAGGAGATCCTAAGGTTCTAATTACAGCAGTACTTCGTCAATTTTGGTATGTTAGTTGGAACTGACTGAAAAATCATTCCCGAATAAAAGGCATACCATTTATCGATAGCATTTATTCGTTAAGTTTTAAATTAGTTCTATATAAGTATTTAAACTTGATTGATTCACAAATATAGATACTCTTCGTTGCACAACAAAAATGTATTCTGTGATCTACAGATTTATTAAGGAGCAATATACCATGGGCGATGTTTTCGCAATCTGAGATTTCTTAAGATTGCTTATTTTATTAATATATATTATAACGGCAATATAAATTTAAAGATGAATGATTAAAATGACAAACAATGGTCTTTCGCGTATCTGTGGTAGGGGGTTCTGATTGCCTCCATACGCACTAAGTCACGGTGCGATCGTCTTCATCCTGATAATTCCCGCGATTTACAAGGTAAGGTACGCTTGAAGAAAGAAGAAACGTGACGCATCATTTATTATTTTATCCTTCAATACCTTGTTATACGCTCCACTAACTCCGGTGTTTGGGGAAGCGTGTAATAACAAAATGGTTGTAGCTAGCTAAATATTTACTTAGTTGCTTTCTGGCATCAATCACAAACTCGTTTTTTCATTGAAGCCAAGTATTTATTAATGTATTGAAGACTAATAGAAAAATGAACGCAACTTTGATCTCGCAACAAGTTTTAGATTTTTTTTTAACCAAAAGACGAAAGCAATATAAATCATACGCGTTTGAGTATTGCTGGATATGAGAAACTTAGTAGTAGGTATACTTAAATTAAAGATGCTGTTGGATGTTAGGTTCTTTAAACATCTGTTACATTTACCCAAACAAAAGGATCAAAGGTACTCAACCTTTCATTTTACATGTAACGTAAACGCGTTGACATTTTTTTATAGATTTATAGTAATTGAACAGAACCTTATGCACATTTCATCATACCAATGCAGAAAAGTAATTCACCACGCAAGGGTTTTTTCTTTTTAGAAAATAAAATGTCCATAACATTTTATTTTATGGCTAAGTGCGGCCGCGCTTTATGTTGGGTTACCGGTCCGGTTCCAGGGCTATTGTATAACTCAAAGTAATAATATACTGAATGATATTCAACCATAGAGTACATAGAAACTATGTGAGGCTCACTTGTGCGGTTCTGTTTTGAATAAACTTACTCTTAGGCACTAATAATCTGTATAGAAAGAAAATTTTCTATTCTGATATAAACTTTTAAAATAACGATTTAATTCAGCTCGCAATGTGTAGGAACTTAAACTGCTTATTTTATTCAATACGGCATACTTTGAATGCCTGTAATTTCTTTATGGTCGTTTTTATTGACCATAGTCTCTAGTAAGAATTGGTAGATAAAATTATTATAAGCCGAAAAATATTCAAATATAGGGTTCAGAAAGGAACTGTTTACACTTGTCATCACCATCACAGGACACAGTTATTTTTAGAACAAAACACAATTAGTTATATGGTTACAGTTTTTCTCAATTCTGTCTCTTCAATCTCAACTCATTTCAACGATAAAAATGAACTCTTTTTTATATATTTTTTTCTTCTTCTTTCTATGGCATCAGTTGCAGTTGTTGTAAGAGACATACTGTAAAGTAACCGATATTGCAGAAATAATTTCTTGATAAAGAAGTCAAATCTGATGATTAACTACAATCATAATAGAACCGTATATATTTCTGAGAATAGAGGTAATACTCTTCAAGTCTTTGTTCGAAAACTGAATAATACACAAATTTTATATTAGATAGAATTACTAACGCTACAAGAATACAACCTGTATTAAATTAATTCCTAATTACTTGTAAAGAACTAAGGCGGTACTTCATTAAATATTTAACCCTGGTCCATTAATAATCTGCACGATATTTCGCAATATGCTCTAACTTATCAAAGTCTTATCGAATCTTTAAAGTAATTTATATAAAACATATAAACCAGCAGTCGACATTTATAAGATTACCATCAAAGTGAACGTAATATTGACAATATTATTTATATGTACCAGTACTTATAGGTCAACTAACTTAGGAATAAGTTCGTGAGTTGTAGGGCGCGGCTTAATGCTTAAGATATTATTCAGCTTCTGATGTCAAACCCACTGATAAGATATGCATGTTCAAATGACTACCATTTTTCATGAACTTTGTGGAAGTATGAGTATATATTTTCAAGCCAACAGTTTGGTTTTTAAAGTTTGCATGGTATTCAGCCCGTAACCACAGATTGTAACTCAATCCAAATTGACTTGTTTAATCAATTCGGATTGTTTCAAACCAAAGTTCATTGCATTGTTGATAATATTACTAAAAAGGTTTTATGGAAAATAAAATTTAGTATATTGTGGTAATTTTATGTTTACGTACATATTACAATATATATATATTTGTACATATTGTGAGATTAGGATGATAAATGTAGATTAAAATGAATTTACCTATAAACCACAGATTAATCACATGATTCTGATTATATTATGGAAATTAACATTTACTGTGATTGAATTGTAGCTACAAGGTCAATTTTGGTATAAAAAATCGGTCGCAATTCAGTTACGATCAACTTTCGATCTCATAACTGTCAAAAAAGGCATTTTCGGAGGAAACTTAAACATCCAATGTTGATTGTAATGTGATTATACCGTACTGTGATCAAAATTGAATCGGTAATCTTCTTATAATACTTGCATGAATGCACGAATGGCGTAGTAGTTTAAGCGGTCGTGATGCCGCTTCCTACTACCCCTAATGTT
>JANTPX010069101.1:0-11029 GCA_024757885.1 Apantesis nais | reverse complement strand
ACTCCGGTTTAAGCCGACGGCATCTTCGTGGACCTCTACTTAGGATTTCCTGTAACAAACAATGAAATGTCTTACTGGGAGCGAACTGAATCGGATAGCTTTGTAAGAAGGAATGGCAATGAAAGAGAATGGTGCTTATATCCATGATGAATCGCTAAGTCTAAGTGGTGGAAACACCAGAAATCTAGTCATCATTCCAGTCGAAGTTGAATAACTAGTAGGTACGCGAATATAATGTAACATACACATGCATAATACGCGTTTTGACATAAAACAGCATTTTTATTCATATTTGGCGTGCAAGAGTATATCATGAAGTGTGGGAGGGCGTTTCGAGTATGTTTATTAATTTGGTTGACGTTACATTCAGCGAATCAGTGTTCTGGTAAAAGGACAAATATATATTTATGGAAAAAAATTGAAAACTGTGGACCTGAATAAATAAGCGAGGATGGTGGGTTTGTGATTTGATAACTTTTCAAATTGGATATAGGGGAGAAGTCCAAAATATCAGAAAACAAATTTGTTAAACTCGAGAAAATCCACCACCAGCCATTCCCGTAGACATAGATAATCATACTTGTAACTGAACCTTATTACTGCAATACGCTATAAAAAAGTTTCACTAAATGACACCCTCGTTGCAAAAAGGAGAAGTGTTATTAAAACGTGAACGAATTTGTCTGTGCCTCTTTAATGCCATACATTCAAACGGCTTCACAGATTTTCATCTTTTTTTTTAGTTAATATTCGTCGTATTGAACCATACCAATACAAATTAAAATTACATAAACTACACTTGCTTTCAGTACTAATTTTCTCTCAAAATAATGAATGATATCAATCGAATCCATTATATCTGTTACTCAATATATCAACCTGTGAATCTTAATCAAGATCATCCTAGGGCACCTTGGAAATTAAACAATAACATATAAATACTTTTAGAGAAGCCTTACCTCTCTCAGCAATAATACTTTTACGAGATCAATTTCGTACACTGAAACTAGCTTCTTAGATCTTTCTTCACCGGTCGCTTGTGTCTCCTGTAATGAGGAAGATAAAAGTCTCATTAGGTGTGAACTGAAGTTGGTAGCTAGTCAAGAATGCACGGCAACGAAAGTAAATAATGAGGATCATGATGATAATGATGGTGATGTCACACACACATCAATTAAATGTAATAACTCAATGTAGCAATTAGACTCACTTACGGGGACTCTAATAATTAAATGAATAATACAATTTAGTTTAACCGCCTTAAATAGCCTACTGCTGGACAAAGACCTGTCTTAAGTAACCAAGTTCTATACCTAGTTGGCCAGACGGGTGGTATATAGGGTTTGCGTCAAGTTTTTCCAGATTGCTTCTATTTGAGGAGCAGACTGGAACACCGTGTGGTTTTGGTTGATTCACCGCCTCGCTGCCGACACCGGGCGGATGACGACCCGAGGGGGTTACGAACGCCAATAAAATGTATAAAATATGTAAAGAAAAAAAAACATAACATACCTCACGCAGTTTGAACTCTCCTATCAAACTCTTTGTCAGTAAGGTCAACTCCTCCGTATCCCAAGCACTCAAGTCACTCGATTCAACGTCAGCCATTACGGTATCTATTAACAACAACACACTAGGTTTCAGGCTGTATACTTCGCTTGGTCCCCGAACACCAATATTTAAAATCAGAAGGTGTCACAAATGACCACTCACGTCGATGTCTACGAGAAGACTAAATAATCCTTGGAAAACGAAACCTCAAAGAGGGACTTCAACTCTAGCAAGCAATGGGGATAATGGACGTTATGTTTATTGGTGTTTAAAAACAAACAATAGGTGTCGTTTACCTGGAAGTACCCGAGTTTATATGTCGGTGGTCACGTTATCCGGGTGGTATTATAATTGTAAAAGATTATAATAAAATTATTAGTTTATATTGTTTTAAAAAGCAAATGAATTGTAATATATTGTGAGTTTATTTTATTTGAAAGTAATTCGTGATGTGGCAGTAAAAAAAAATGTCTTTATGTCGAGCGCCACCTTTTTAAAATACAACACTCGTACTATTCTGTGTTATATATTCTATGTGGCGGGTTCCTTTACAAATGTGTAAAGAACGCCGAGCCTCAGAACAATAAAATGTTATAGGGGTCGAACCTACAACACTCAGCAGCGAAGTCTCCACTTCAACGTTTACGCCAGCCGTGTTGTGCACAATGACTATATGTTTTAATTGATACTAAACTAAATGTACTATTCAGTATTACTTTTTATAGTGCACTTCTTTTTGAAAATTGTAAAATTTTAAGTGTTTACATAAGAACATACATTTGAACGAAAGTCCTTACCTACATTAGAATTTCTAAAAATGTGTTTCTCAATATCTTGATGAAGTATTTGTGCTTATAATATATTTTATGTATATTTTGTTATTTAAACGCACCAACATAAGCGACGTATCAGTCAATAATATAGGAATGGTGAGATTAGAACTGATTGAAAATATGAAATCTTTGTTTGTTACTCTGAGTGTGCACGGTGTGTTTATAAATTTGACTTTAGCAACCTTTTGATTCATCATAGTCCACCGCTCGACATAAGCCTCTCCTAAGAAAGGAGATTTTGACCTTCTATACCACGCCCAAGTTTAATTCAACTTTTCCTTCTCTTTGCGGTGCTGTTATCCTGCGTAGTTTGGGCGCTTAGTCGACTCTTACAATACCCATAGGATGAACAGGGCTGGTGACCCTGTGACTCTTAATCTGTTGCCACAGAGACTATGATTGTTTTATGTTATTATTCCTTAAACAAATAACTTTTCAATAAAAAAATTATTGCAAACATCTATACATTTCCGGGAATTTCAATAATGGAGCAGTACGTATTACGCTGCAACTCCACATTATTTTTTTTTAACCAACATTGAAAACAATTCAGCCCGGGTTTATAAAGAAATACAAACAATGAAAAATAATATGACCCGACGACTGACAATAGCGTCCTCACGTTCCTTATCACCTCGCTGATAAGGAACGTTTTGTTCTCGCTTTGTATCCTACTGCCATACACGGGAGCGTCCACTTTGTTTACTGACTTTAGGGAAGTAACAATGATTTTATTTATTGTTATTTTTCGTTGCAAAATATTCTCGTAGTAGGTACTTTATAAGCGTTTTTTAGGGTATAGAAGGGGAAACAAGCAGACGAGTCACACGATGGTAAGTGACTACCTTCGCCCATGGATATTTGCAATTCAAAAGTCACAAGTGCATTATCGCTTTTTCAGTCTTTCCCCCAGGACCAGCGGGAGGGAGAGGGTGTAGCTACGGGCTCCGGTAACCTAACTCACCGTGGTATCTATCCGGTTGAGCCTGGCCCACATGTGCCGAAGTATGGCTCTCACACGTTAAACTATTTTAGACATTTTTCTATAAAATAATTTTCCTTGAAGAATCACCAGGAGAATCATCAAGATCTGTATTTGCTGTTAATTTTATTTTCGGACTTGAAATTTTTTATTGGCATTGGCTTTTTGTTGTATTGGCATGTGATTTTTACTCAAATTAACTTAATCACAACGATTGATTTATATGCCTTTTTGAGTTTAAAAGCAATTTGCAAATTAAATACGTACGTATACATTTTACATAGGTACATCAATATAAAATGAAAAAATTAATTAATCTTTTGAAAAGTTTATATGATGTTGGATAGGATTACGTTAATAAATTGATTTTACTCCTAACATGTCTTGAACGTAACTGTCTGTGTCTATTCCTTATTTTTTCAGAATTGAACACCCCAAGAACTAAGCATCCCTTTGACTGCACATATATGGATATCCCGTAAATGGACGTCAAAGAAATAACCTTCCAAGGTATCTTGTCACGAAATGTTTTTAAATATACGAAACACACGACGCACAGACAAACTTCTCTTTCAATTGCGTTGCCTGTAGCAAGGAAGATAAAAGGTTCATTGAGAGCGTACTGAAGAGAATAGGTATGCTAAAAGGATTGCAAAGTGTAAGTATCAAATATATCTATCTAATCTATCAAAAGGATGAATTATACCAAACGAATTAATTACATGCATGAACTGATTATGACAACAGGATTTAAAATATGGAGACCCTATAATAATGCATTTGATCACTTTTAACAGGATTTGCGATTCCATTTAGATTTTATATGAAATTGACCGTGAGTGTACTGCTTGAATTAGTAAAGGTAAAACTAAAACGCTTTTATGGATGCTATGAAATAATCTTTATTTTATACACATTTGTACAGGTGAAGCTTCACAATTTATATGGACTACCAGAAGAACTTCGGTGAGCGACTACACCATCTTCTTGAACTTTCAATTCTGGAGTCTATTATCTGTAACAAGGAAGATAAAAGTGTCATTGGGAGTGAAATGAATTAGATAGCTTTGTAAGCAGGGGCGGCAATGAAAGAAAAAGGCGATCATACAGATGGATTGCAAAGTGTAAGCAGCAGGTCGAGTTGGTGGACAGGGTCGGTTACTTTTGCCTCTAACTGGCAATCACTATCAAGTCTGAGCTTCGAGTATTATTTTTTATTAAAATATTATAATAAAACAAGCCAACAGAGTTAATGTATGATCACAATATGTCAACATGATTCAACATACGGTTAAACTATTTTGCTTACAATACCTTCGATCACATTTATTAGGAATCGTGATTCAATTTAGAGTTTATATGAAAGTACCCATTAGTATCACTTAAACTCAGTAAAGGTCAAACTAAAACACTGAGGAAAAGGGTCCGCTTTTCATAATTTCGGCTTAGGGCGCCTTACACTGTTATGGATAGTAATAATTTTTAACTTATCCAGGTACATATAAGATCATATATATTGGGAGTAGGGAAGTGTTGTGTGGAGCTCCTACCTCTGAAAGCTGTTCCATCTCAAGGGGAGAAAAGTTGAACTTCGGTGAAGAACCTCGCCATCTTCTAGATCTTGTAAATTTGGAGTCTATCATCTGTAACAAGGAAAAAACAACAAACCCGTGAATATCACTTAAACTAATACCAAAACACTGAGTACAAGGAGATACGCTTTTCTTTATCTCGGCTTGAGGCGATTTACGCTGTAATAGGTGTTAAGTAATAATAAGCAAGCACCTACCTTTGCCAGTTTTAAAATTTGTTGGCAGGCCAACTTGTACTCCGGTTTAAGCCGACGGCATCTTCGTGGACCTCTACTTAGGATTTCCTGTAACAAACAATGAAATGTCTTACTGTTAAACTCCGAAAATCCACCACCAGCCATTCCCGTAGACATAGATAATCATACTTGTAACTGAACCTTATTACTGCAATACGCTACAAAAAAGTTTCACTAAATGTCATAAAAATTTTGTATTTGTTTACAGCAGTGACGTATGAAATCATTCACCCTCGTTGCCATAAGGAGAAGTGTTATTAAAACGTGAACGAATTTGTCTGTGCTTCTTTAATGCTGTACAGTCAAACGGTTTCACAGATTTTCATCTTTTTTTTAAGGGTTAGCGAGTGAGGCATATTTTAATTGTTTGGTTAATAATCGTCCTATTGAACCACTCAAATACAAATTAAAATTAAATAAACTACACTTGCTTTCAGTAATAATTTTCTCTCAAAATATTGAATGATATCAATCGAATCCATTATACCTGTGAATCTTAATCAAGATCATCCTAAGGCACCTTGGAAATTAAATAATAACATATAAATACTTTTAGAGACGTCTGGTGTGAAGCCTTACCTCTCTCAGCAATAGTACTTTTACGAGATCAATTTCGTACTCTGAAACTAGCTTCTTAGATCTTTCTTCACCGGGTTCTTGTGTGTCCTGTAATGAGGAAAATAAAAGTTTCATTGGGTGTGAACTGAAGTAGATAACTAGTCAAGAATGCGAATGCGAAACGAAAGTAAATAATGAGGATCATGATGATAATGATGATGATGGATAACGAACCACTTCAATTAAATGTAATAACTTAATGTACCAATTAGCCTCACTTACGGGGATTCTAATAATTAAATGAGTAATACGATTTAGTTTAATCGCCTTAAATAGTCTACTGCTGGACAAAGGCCTGTCTTAAGTAACCAAGTACTATACCAAGTTGACCAGACTCTTTGAGAAGGAGACTGGAACACCGGGCGGTTTTGGTTGATTCACCACCCCGGCGCAAACACCGGGTGGGTGACGACTCGAGGGAGTTTCCAGTCGTACACAAAATGGTTTTCATCAAATTGTAAAACGTTGATAATTCACTGATATTATTAAACACACTGTACAGTACTATTGCCTCATATAAACCCTCCTCTAAACTACACCCATGGCATAAAATTTGGGTAGTGACTCTGCGCTTCCTTAATCTGTCACCATACGAACGCCAACAAAATGTTTAAAA
Organism: Apantesis nais; assembly: GCA_024757885.1. Classification (NCBI taxonomy): domain Eukaryota; kingdom Metazoa; phylum Arthropoda; class Insecta; order Lepidoptera; family Erebidae; genus Apantesis; species Apantesis nais. Next base: position 4,601 of record JANTPX010069101.1, on the reverse strand, counting down.
TATGTAAAGAAAAAAAACATAACATACCCCATAAACTAGCCACACCTCTCCTATCAAAGTCTTTGTCAGTAAGGTCAACTCCTCCGTATCCCAAGCACTCAAGTCACTCGATTCAACGTCAGCCATTACGGTATCTATTAACAACAACACACTAGGTTTCAGGCTGTATACTTCGTTCCGTCCCTGAACACTAATATTTACAATCAGAAGGTGTCAGAAGTGACCACTCACGTCGATGTCCGCGAGAAGACTAAATTACCCTTCGAAAACAAAACTTCAAAGAAGGTATTCAACGCTAGCAAGGAATGGGGATAATTGCTGTTCAAAAACAAACAATGGGAGTCGTTTACCTGGAAGTACCCGAGTTTATAGGTCGGTAGTCACGTTATCGGGTAGTATTATAATTGTTAAAGATTATAATAAAATTATTAGTTTCTGTTGTTGTGAAAAGCAAAAGAATTGTAATATACTATGAGTTTATTTTATTTAAAAAGTTAGCAAAAAAAAATATCTTTATGATGAGCGCCATCATTTTAAAATACAACACCTGCTCTATTCTGAGTCGCGGGGTACTTTACAAATGTTCATATTAGGGGAACATAAAGAACTCCCAGCCTCAAAACAATAAAGTGTTTTAGTTATCGAACCTACAACACTCAGAGCAGTAGGAAGCAGCGAAGTCCACGCTTTAACGTCTACGCCAGCTATGTTGTGCACAATGAATATATATTTTAATTGATACTAAACTAAATGTACTATTCAGTATTACTTTTTATAGTACACTTCTTTTTGAAAGTTGTAAAATTTTAAGTGTTTAGATAAGAACATACATTTGCACGAAAGTCTTGATGAACTATTTGTGCTTGTAATATATTTTATATTTTGTTATTCAAACGCACCAACATAAGCGACGTATCAGTCAATAATATAGGAATGGTGAGATTAGAACTGATTTAAAATATGGAATCGTTGTTTGTTACTCTGAGTGTGCACGGTGTGTTTATAAATTCGACTTTAGCAACCTTTTGATTCATCATAGTCCACCGCTGGACATAAGCCTCTCCTAAGAAAGGAGATTTTGACCTTCTATACCACGCCCAAATCTGATTCAACTTTTCCTTATCTTTGCGGTGCTGTTATCCTGCGTAGTTTGGGCGCTTAGTCGACTCTTACAACACCCATAGGATGAACAGGGCTGGTGACCCTGTGACTCTTAATCCGTCGCCACAGAGATTATGATTGTTTTATGTTATTATTCCTTTAAACAAATAACTTTTCAATAAATAAAATATGGCAAACATCTATACATTTCCGGGAATTTCAATAATGGAGCAGTACGTATTACGCTGCAAATCCACATATTTTTTTAATTTAACAAACTTGAAAACAATTCAGCCCGGGTTTATAAAGAAATACAAACAATGAAAAATAATATGACCCGACGACAGACAATAGCGACCTAGAGGTTCGCCTCCCTGATAAGGAACGTTTTGTTCTCGCTTTGTATACTACTACTATGCACGGGAATGTGCACTTTTTTACTGACTTTAGAGAAGTAACAATGATTTTATCTATTCTTGTTTTTAATTGCAAGATATTTTCGTAGTAGGCACTTTATAAGTTTTTTTAGGGTATAGACGGGTAAAAGATCAGATGAGTCACATGATGGTAAGTGACTACCGTCGCCCAAGGACAATGGACAAATCACAAGTTTTTTGATTACATATTTATGTTATATTATATTAACGAGTATTAATTTTCTAACAAAATAATGAATGATAGTTGTTCAAATTATAAATTTTTTGTGCATCTTATAACAAGGTTGAAATGAAATGATGAAATTATATTTATTTTTGTAAGTAAATCTTTGCAGATATCTTTGCAAGTCAGACTTTATAGCTAGAAGGCATTTCCGAAGACTCACTCTGTGAAGAAGCGCAGCAACAAACCACAGAGGTGTCTTTTTCTCTAGAAACAAACCACAAAGGAACAAGTACCATAGTTTTGGTTCGGCTTGTCCATACAGACGGCATACGAGTCAAAGCCAACGTGTAGGCTAACCGATATCGGTCAAAATCAACGCCCGAAGCACGACCTACCGCCATCAGGACATCTGTGTAGGCTGTGGCAACACTCAAAACTACCAGAAAGTAACTAAATATAAACGAAAAATAAAAAAAATATCATACAACTCCATTTAAATGAAAAAAAATAAACAAAAGGAAAACAAATGAAATACAACAAAAATTATATATCCATCACTTTCGGACATAACAACAGTGGTAGCAACGTAAATATGAGCAGCATCAATCCTAATCAAAATTGTCATCTAAATAATTAGTAACTGTGTAGTGATTTTCAGAAAAAAAATAACACAATTTTTGTTTTATAAGGGACTTAAATTTTTTATTAGTTAACTCGTGAAAATTTCTTGGAATTTTAGTGTAGAATCGCACACCGTGACATCGAAAAGACTTGCTTACTGTTTGTAGTCTAGTCGTTGGTAACATGACTCTCTTTATGTCTAGTGCTTATATTATTAATGTCACTAAATTTTATGGACAAATGAATATTTTTCTTTACATAATAAATTTATAAAGTAGGCCAACACCTCTCTTTTGGAACACAAAAATACTTTGAGTACCCAGGAAGATAACCTCTACTCAGACCCAATCTGTTATCGGCAAATCAAGCAGCGGAGGCGCGCTTAAAACCGTCTCATGCCGCCCTGAGTCTGGCCGCGGATAGCCGGGGACGGGTTTTCTCCATCCAACCAATATAGTGCCAGCCATTGATGCCATTCACATGCGCCCTACGTCACTTAAATAGAAAATTTACCCTCAGAAGGTGCCAGTGCTTGAATAATAACAACTGTTACCGTATTGTTCCAATTCTCAGGTACAGAATGGCGCAACGTGTGATTTTAGCTGGTCCGATTTCGACACAAAACTCCGACTCAAACACCAGTGAGGTGACGGTCCAAGTTTACACGTAAAAAAAGGATTTGTGTTGTTTCTAATTATAAGTTTACATTGCAAAAACAGTTACTAATTAACCATGTATCACGTTATCTAGACATAACAACCAAAAAATACACAATTAAGTCTTGGACATATTATTTCGATACTATGCGAATGATATAACACAAAATATACATTTTTTACAAAACATCGACTGTCATATATAATATGACATACACCGGTGCAAAGTTTAAATTTGATTTGTAGGTACGTATTTACTATTGAGAGTCAATATTGAGTTCCAAACTCAATAAGACAAGCAGATGTTACTTGTTTATGTCATAAACTTGGTGAGCGAAAGTTAGGAATATTGTTGTACACTGGGAGCTATCAAGTTAAACTAATACGTAATATACTTAACATACATTTCTATATGCTATGGATCTTTAACATCAACAGCATAGAGAACAAACGTGCTGAAATTGTTTTCTGCTCTCGAAATGGTTTATTTCGACCCACGTGGTGCATTTAAAAATTCCCCTCCTTCTTTCATTACAGGTGGTTAAGTGTAGAGTGTCCGACCAGGTAAGATGACCATACCTGGCAGGCCGCTGTACCCGATGGTTGATGTTGGAAACTTGTATATATATTAATCGGCGTCACAACTTTTTATATCACGATACAGATTTTGCAGTTACTCTGTAGTTCAGTGTGTCTTTGAGAGATGGTGCTGTAGTATATTTCGTTTCTTCGAATGTGGATGTGGCCTCAACGTAATGCTGAACGAGATGCATGATAATGCTTGATAGAAAAAAAGACACCTGATTTCTAAATTGACTTCATGGATGGCGTAGTGTTTCAAGCGGCCACCTCACCGATTCTTACCGAGGGTTGTGGGTTCAATCCCCACATAGGACAGCACTACCTTACTCAATTTTTTTTATTTACCCTGGATATTCTTTGTATTCGTTTCATGTATGTTTGTAAAGTCCCTCGCGACACAGGATATATTCCTAATGCAGGAGTGGTCTTTTCAAAAAAAACTTTTATTATAAGATGGATATATATTAGATATTGGACCTAATGACCCAATTTATAATATTCAGAATTTCTCTTACCGCAGGTTAAGTACACGTCTGCATTATTTTGTGTAGAACACGGCGAACTTCACTCTACAACCTTCCATACTCGTATGAGCTGGCGGTAAAAAATGTCATACATATCTTAGTATAGCTCTCGATTCACTTTCTTCACAAGCCTTATTCAAAATAATATTTGACATACACGCTACAGTGTTATTCAAATGGATGTTCACTTGTGCACTGGAGCTTCGAGCCTAAATTATATTCCGATATTGTTTTGTGCATCGGAACATGACGACATAGGCTAATTAGCAAACTAAATGTTTCCATATTAATAATTAATGAAGTATACACAAGTATATGTATTTCTGTTTGAAACAATGGTAACACATTACTATGTAACTATAGTTTATACGATCTATCTTTGGACTAATTAATAATCATAATAATAATAATATTTTCACACATCTCACACACGGCCTTCTGATCCCAAACTAGGCAGAGCCTGTACTATGGTAACCAGACTGCTGATAAACATACTTATATATTTCTAAATACA
>JANTPX010068000.1:0-11039 GCA_024757885.1 Apantesis nais | reverse complement strand
GTTCATTATATAGATAATATTAATTACATACAAGCATTTTTGCATATTCATCCTTTGTCTACCCAAGAAAGTTCACTCACACTCACACACTCAGACTCACAAACAAGAATGAGGTTTATATATTATGAAACCATCTCTGAAACGTGTATATGTGTGTTGATATTGTGACAAAGTTTGAGCTCAATCGGCGTAGAACTTTTTTAGTTCCTAAAGAGTATATAAACTATCTTAATACTACTACTTACTACTTAATACTATACTAGCTTTTGCCTGCGTCTCTGCCTACGGGCATGTCAGTTATTGCGTTAAGAAGTTACTTGCTGATAATGTGGCTTTCCATTGTCAAAGAATTTTTAAAATCAGCTTATCAGTTTAGGTGTGAAAGCGTAGTAAACAAACAAACTCACATTCACATTTATAATATAAGTATAGATGTACGATAGAAAATGTAATAACAAATATAGTCAGATGCAATTAAGAGTGAAAAACAAGATGAAAAAGGATTTATTCAACAATACTCAGCTAAATCGGTAGCGCGGCGTGAAGCGGTTGAAATAAATTTCTTACACGAGAAGAGGAAAGCGCCCGCATGCAATCAATCTTTGAGTAACAAATCGCGTTGATGATAAAATAAAAATATTTGCGACAATTTCATCACTTTTTTACGAAATACTTGAAGCCAAAAACGTCTGAAAAAGGCTTATAGTTCTAGCACTATTTATAATGGTAGTGGGTGATTATAGTAGTTATTTAAACATTAAATGACTCACACCGTCAAGAAATTACATTTACATATTTTTCTAATATTAAGTTAGTAGAATAGACGTATCGAAAAGGCTTAGGTGGTTACTCACTCTCAACCTATAAAATCTCACTAACGGATTACTTTTTATTGTTATTGTTGTAACTAAATAATAGCCAGCGCCATCTAGTGTATGGAATGTGTGCCTACCTGTCTTTTTCTAAAATAAAAGTTAGTCTGATTTCAACTACTGTCCATGCGTTTCATTAGGTTATGGGCCCAGCCACATAATTCGCGATATAGTCAAGTTATATTTCGGATTATTTATTTTTTTGTGGACTATCAGTGCGCCGTTACACGTGAAATATAAAATAACGGTGGAAATCGCTATATTGTTCCTGTATTTCCGAGTGTCTGTTGGCTGTTAGTTACCGCGTGCAAAATGGCCGGTAGCTACATTGTTAATGTGCCAAAGCTAAAAGGCAGAGAAAACTACGACGAGTGGGCGTTTGCTGCTGAAAACTTTTTGATGTTAGACGGAGTGGTACATCCTTCAGGTTGGATGACAGCACCAAATTTATTACACCATTTCGCAAAATACATAAAACCAACGCCTTACTTACCAGTTCTTTTGCTTTTGAACAACTTTGAGAGTCATATTTCAGTACCAATTCTCGATTTCTGCAAAAAATCAGGTATTGTTTTAATGATTTTACCAACGCACTGCAGCTATAATCTGCAACCCCTGGACCTGTCACTTGATGGACCACCCAAAACTTATTATAACACAGCTAACAGATCGGATGGTAAGCAATTCTGGCAAAACGGTAACTATTTATAAAATTCCAAATTTAGCAAGCTAAAGTCATCCCACTTGCATTTAAGGCACAGAATATTAAAAAAACCTGGCATATGGCCATTCAATACAAACATTCTCTCAGATGAAGATTTAGCTTGCTCTTCTGTCACTGATGGGTGTTTGCTCGAAGAGGATAACGCTCCTACCAAACAATCGATTGCAGACCAACCTGTAATGGAACAGCCTTCAACAGAAGGAAATCTGAGTTCAGAGGATCTTACAAGTTCAAATGTATAAGTCGCTGATCCATCTCAATTGAAATCTCCCAGTAGAAGCTAATCTCAAGAAAGCTAAACTCGGATACCTGAGAAAAGACTTATAGAAATGGAAGAACAAGAAAGACAAAGAAAAAATAAGATCAAAGAGTTTAACAAGGATGGAAAATGCTCTAAAAAGACAGGACAGAATCCTAAGCTTGCTGATTAATTTACTTTCAAACCAGAGAAAAATAGGAAAATTAGCAGTAATGATGACATAGAAAATGTTTCCGTTTCTGATGAAGCCCTTGTTGAATCGGAAGATTTTGATAATGTTATTGTTATGGATAGCAATTTCCTGATCGATAACTTTGTGTTAGTTAAATTTGACACAAAAAAATCTGTCTATCATTATGTTGGAAAAATCGAAGAAATTAGTCACTGCATGGCAGCTGTTAAATTTATAAGAGCGAGTAAAATACGAAATACGTTTATATTTCCCGATATTGAGGATGTAGCCAGGGTCCCCTGGTGGGTATAAAGACGAAATTGCCTACACAAACGACATGGGTTAAATAAATTCATAACATATAAATTTGACAAGGATATCTGGGTCATACCAAATTTTAGATAAGTTTGTCTAAGTCCAACATTGTGCAGTATTAATTCTAAGTCACTTTCTTTAATTTTTGAAAGTCTATAAGAAAAAATATTTTTGGTTAATTTTTTTATAGTAATGTTACTTAATACTTAAGCATAATAGTATTCTGAAGCAACATGTTGCGTATTTAATACAATGCCCACACCTAGGGTGTTTGTTGGAGGTATCCCGACCGCCAGGAGGTTTAGCCACTTTGGACATCTGTCAGAAGATCTTTTGTAACTTTTAGACTAAGTATAATACCAAAACTTTTCTTTACAATAATTACTGCCAAATATGTGTGCTAAATGTATATAGAATAAAATTTTGATGCTGTTAAAAAATAACAATTTTATTACCAACTATGTAAAATAGTGCCCAATGTTCCTTTACCTCCCCTACTGTGCGATAGTCAGTTTGAATTTGATAGTAAACAACGCTGCCAGTCTCAATCATTATACGACTGGATTTTTAGTGTTGTGCAAGAATTATATATATAAATTATAAATAAATCTAACCGTAAAACCATTGTTTGAAACGATATGGTCTAGCAGAAAAATATGTTCGTATTCATTCATTTGTTCACTAAATATGTAGCATATAATATTAGCAAAAGTAAATTTTGTGAGTAAAATTCTGCAGCCCATCGACATGAATATGCAAGAGGTTTTAGATGCTTTAACAGAATTAAATAAGTTTTTGATAAAAATTAAAATTGACGCAAATTTTGAAGAAATGTAAAAGATACCATGAAAATTGCCCAAAAATTAGATGTCGAGACTAATCTGAAACTTCCAGAACCAGACCCCTAAGACGTCCGAATCCGAAAATCGCTTTTAAAGTAAATGTATTTTTTATATTTTGGATCAAACTTTATCTTCCGTGTATTGTTATTATGTATGTTCCGGTCCAATTTAATTTATTGAATTATAACGGAGCAACGGTGTCAACGAAGTGTGACCCTCGGCAGTTTTCGGATCCGTTCAGAGGCTCAGGCGCCGCTTTGTTTTGAGGCTACTCCAACCCGACAGTGTTTTGTTCACTTTCGCCCGACGCACACTCCACGCTAATTCGATATATTTAATTTTGCTATCCATTGTGCGTGTTAGCAATTGTGTAAATCTATTTTATATGTTATTGTCATTGTCATTTTATATGTTATATGTTATTGTCAATACGCGTATGGTTTTAATTACTGCACCCTGTGGATACTACACCTACATGGGTGACCCTCCGACAATGGTTGATGTAAAAGAACCGTCGGTTGCGTTGGAAACTTCTAGAGTGGATGTGCGTCCACCCCCATTTTGGCCGGATGACCCCGAAATGTGGTTCGCATAGACGGAATACCAGTTTGCAATAGCGAATATAACGGTCGATTCCACAAAGTTTCAACATATTGTTTGCGCGTTGAAACCTCGCTATACAATGGAGGCAAAATATATGATAAAAATATATGACAACATTCGCCTCTCGGCACTGTTCATAGACACACGCTTGATTTGTTTTGTGTAAGTTTCCAGTGGTTCTAAAACCTTTAACACCATGTTTGTTTGTGCTAGTTGTGGTTCACAACACACCGAGGGACCGATTTGCAATGTCTGTAAGTGCCACTACGACTACCAATGCTCTGGAATAACGGAAGCTGGCTATCGGAGGCTCGGGGAAAGGAAAAACACCTGGCGCTGCCAAAAAGGATGAACTGAACGGGCTCAAGGAATCATTGGAGATGGCACACCACCTCGTTAATGCCTTTACTGACAAGGTCGGTTTACTTGAAAATAGAATTGCCGAAGTGGAGAACGCTGCGGGTGAGGTTCCGACGTTAAGGAGCGAGGTTCAGAGACTTACCCATGAATTGCAAATTAGAGATCAATGGGCCAGGGCAAACAACATTGAGATCAAGGGTATTCCTGAGAAGAGGAATGAAAATCTTTATGACATCGTTGGGAAGATAGGGGATCTGGCTGATCTGCCGGTGAAGAAGATAGACATCAACTATATAGCTCGTGTACCTACTCGCGCTCCTAACGCTACTAAGGCGATAATCGTGGCATTCAACAGCCGTTACGTGAAGGAGGAATTTATTGCATCAATACGGAAGATTAAACAACTCAACTTATCTCGCTTGGGTTTCCAGACATCAGACAGTTTCTACGTTAACGATCACCTGACGCCGGCAAGTAAAAGGCTTTTGAACAAGGCTAAAGCTCTGACCTAAGAAAAAAATTACAATCATATTTGGGTATGGTATGGGGTAACATGGCAAAATTATGGTCAGGAAATCGGATGACTCACCATCGTTTTTTATAAAATGTGAGAAAGATTTGTTAAAAATTTCATCATAAATTATCTCACTTCGTCTTTATCAAAAGTTAAAACAGTGTATATTACTCAAAGTTTGAAAACCGTATTCAACTTAAAACTCGTTTGTTCACCGACCGGCCGTGTGAGTCATCGTTACTGCACACCGAGCATTCAAGTAAGTTTACATCCCACGCAATTATCAACCACACGCGCGTGCCTATGTCGTCGCTTCTCAATCACTTTCGCTTGTACTTGCTGCGGCCCAAAGAAATATTATTACTCGAGTGCTTTGTGCCTATTGCTGATACAATGTACATTTTTTAAAGATACCCTAATGTGGAAAAACATATCAAAATCAGATGTTTGTCGGATTACTGGCGTTCAGTTTATATGTTTTAATTATAACATAAGTATACTTTGCAGCACATATTGGCCCGTGGAGCGTAAAGCATACTCTGTGCCTAGTTATATTTATGTATTTATTTATATCACAGACGATATCAGGGTTAAACAATATTGTAGATGCTTGCCGCTTCGGAGCTGTTACTTTTTTCGTCTGTTTGTCTTTTCGCTTATTACTCATAAACACCAACCTTGTGTACATCATACTGCGGACCTGTCTCAAAACCATATATTACATTGCTTTTCAACAATAAAAAATATATTGTCAATTAATTGGCTGTATGCAATTACCCTCAAAAATGCTTGCTCTTAATTTATATTACCAAAACACAAGAGGGCTGCGTACCAAAACTCACGTATTTAAACGAAATCTACTCTTGAACAAATATGATGTGATCTCAATTACTGAAAGTTGGTTGTTGAATAGTATCGGCGATAGCGAGCTTTTTGATGACAGATACTTGGTCTGGCGGCGTGACAGAGACTATATGGGTACCCGTGAGAGGTATGGTGGTGGAGTGTTGATGGCAGTACGTCGTGAACTCAAAGCTGTACATCGACCAGACTGGATCTCCTCTGCTGAAGACCTTTGGGTTACGATAATCAACAATAAAAGCACATCACCGAAAATACATATGTGTACTGTATATCTCTGCGCCGAAAAAAACGGAAATTCCTTTAATACTCAGTTAGTTACCTTTCCAAACAAACTGTCACTAATTGTAACTTCGTGTCCTAACGATATTTTTATCATAATGGGAGAATTTAATGTTGGCAGTGTTGATTGGTGTTACAGGGACGGTTTGTTGAAGCCTTCAGGAATTACAGGCGCAGCCCAGATCCACTTCTTTGACACTGTTTCGGTATGTGATCTAAATCAATCCAACCTGTGCCGTAACGTGAACAACAGATTGTTGGACGTAATTTTGTGTAACACTGAGGTACTTGTTTGCGCTTCCGATGCTCCTTTGGTACCCGAAGACGGGCATCACAAATCTCTTAACATAACCCTTAATTGTGATGATACGATTGCCAACAAGTGTACCCCCCGATTAAAATTTTTCTACGAACGTGGAAATTACGACGCAATCAAATCATCATTAATCCAAACCAGATGGGAGAATGATTTGTCTAATAACTCTATTGAAAACGCCGTAAATTTCTTCTATGATAAATTATACGAACTGAGAGACAAATTTATACCACAGAAAACTATTTGTCCCACATCATACCCAGCATGGTATAACGCAAGCTTAAAAAAGATCCTCAAGGAAAAACACAAATACCTGAAAAAATATCGCACATATGGCAACACAAGCGACTACGACACTTTTAGTTTGCTTCGGAAAAGAGCTAAACATGTCGAGGAAGAATGCTATCGAGCGTTTATATTAAACGCAGAGGAGTCTATCGCAAAAAAACCCTAAAATGTTTTGGAGATATATAAAATCCAATAAAAAAGGCACCAACTCTGTCCCTTCCACCCTCACATACGAGGGCACATCAGCTGAGTCTAATGTGGAAATATGCAACATTTTTGCCACTTACTTTCAGTCGATATTTCTTTAGCCATTTTCTAACGATTACAGCCCTTCTGACCTCGAAAACAATGACACACAACACTGCTCATACACAATAGGCGACATAGAGATAATCCCGGACACTGTAAGCTACTCAAATCAGTAAACCTAACAAAGGCAGCCGGACCTGACCATATATCACCATTATTTATTGTTAACTGTGCAAAACAACTAACCATACCGCTTACTATTTTGTATCAACGCTCAGTTAAAGAAGGTATCGTACCCAAGACATGGAAGACTACGTTTATTACACCCATATATAAGAGTGGTGATAGAAAAGAAGTAAAAAACTACAGACCCATATCTAAATTATGTATATTTGCGAAGCTACTTGAAAGAATTGTTTACAATCAGGTCTATAATACACTAAAGAGCTTTTTTATACCGGAAGAACATGGATTAATTAAAAATAAATCCACCACAACTAATTTATTAACATTTATAGATTTTACAACCTCAAAGATGTCGGCGGGTGGTCAGGTGTACTCGATTTTCACTGACTACAGTAAGGCTTTCGATCGTATCGATCATAAAATACTTTTCCAGAAGCTTTTGCGCGCTGGCATTCATGGTAACCTATATAGATGGTTCTGTTCGTATATCGAAAATAGATCCCAGGCAGTCGCACTGAACGGATCTTTACCAACATGGCATTATGTACCCTTCGGGGTCCCACAAGGGTCCCTTATCGGTCCCCTGTTGTTTAATCAATTTATCAATGATATCAGCACCTGTTTCCTTCATTCGCAATTTTTAATGTACGCTGACGACATGAAGATCTACAAGCAAATTACTCCGATTGCCTCTTGCTCCAACAGGACCTTTCAAGATTTGAAATATATTGCCAGCTCAATAACCTAGATATAAACACACTTAAATGCTACACATTAACTTTTTCTCGTAAGCCTAACATACGCAACTTCAAATACACTCTAAAAGGAGTAGTACTAAAGCGAGTAGATGAGATCCGTAATCTGGGCGTAATACATGACACTAAATTAACCTATGAAAAACACATAGATAATATTACTAACAATGCCAATAAAATGCTAGGTTTTGTAATGAGATCATGTTCTCAATTTTCAAGCATAAAAACTTTTAAAATACTATATTGTTCATATGTCCGCAGCATCCTTGAATATTCCTCACAGGTTTGGAGCCCCCAGTATGATGTTTACATAAACAGATTGGAATCAGTACAAAGAAAATTTACTAGATATCTGCAGTTTAGATGCGGTAATTACGACGACAGCTATGAGGCCAGGTGTATAAGACAGCACTTATTACCACTACATGTAAGGAGAAAAATTGCTGATGTCACTCTCCTAGTAAAAATAGCACAGTCAGAAATAGATTCTCCTTACCTACTTGATAAGTTATAACTAAAAGTTCCAACTAGGTCTGTTAGAATTCCCTATACCTTGCATGTAGCCCGAAGTACCACTAATTCAGTCCTTTTGCATAAGATCCGCTACCTATGTCAACGAGATAAGTGACTTGCCTGAATTGGACTTATTTAATACAAGTCCAACTGTATTTAGGCGTGTATGTTCTAGGCGCTGGTCTGAATCGGTTCTCTAACTTTTATTTAAGTTATTATTTATTTTCTGTAAAATGTCAAAAAAAACTCTAAAAACTCTTTATATTTAAATGTGAAAACGTGTAAATGGTTTATGGTAACTTAATTAGATGTTAATTAGTCATAGATACTGTATGTTTTCCAAATAAAATAAAATAAAAATAAATTTGCTTTAATCTAAAATACAACAATTTTGATTTAATGTATTTGTTTCAAATTCGGAGATTTATCTTTATCTTTACCTGTACAGGTTAATTGATTTGTAAAAACCCTTTAAATTACGTGAGTTTATATACTTAGACAGACGGCAGTGTGTGAAAAGAACAAATTGACAGCATTAAAAAATCTTTTATTTAAATACTCTACTAAAAAGTAACAAAGCACTCACCAAGCAAATGAGCCCAAACTCGATGGGTTCATTGTTGTGGCTCCATCATCAGAACAGCCCCATGATACCGTATCATTGCATTATCACTAAAGATACATGTGCGCACCAAAGTTGAGCATAATCGTGCTGAACACGTTTTCTTTTGTAATCCTTAATTCATTTGACAGAATGAAAATTAAAGAATGACTGATAAATACTATCCAGCCGAGAATAAAGCGAACTTTTTTGTTTCGGTAAGTTTACTGAATGGAAAAATATGATTTTCATTACATATTAGAGCTTCTGAATATAATGACCTCAGCTATACTGATATTTAAATTTTATACATCGCACTAAGAATACCCACCTATATTACCAAGATACCTAGACTCAGAACAACAATTTTTAGATCATAAAAAGTGTTGTCGCATGTGGGATTTGAACTCACAACTCTTCTTGCAGTAGGAAACGGCAAGGTGACCACTTAAACTATTACGCCGTCCGTTCCTATGAGTATCCCGTGTGTAATAATATTCCTGGTATAGATTTTCTTAAGGTTGAAGAACAGCTGATTCTTATAGCCTACATAATAAACCTTAATACATTGATTAATTTATCATTCTGCGAAGATGCCAAATTAATAATATCACAATATTGAACACAAAAAGTGGATAAATCAGACTGATTATAACAGCTAAAAAGTCAGTCGAATGTCAATTAAGGCTCGCTCAATAAATAATAAAGAGGGACCCAGTTTAAGGAGTCAATTAACGAGATCATATATAATGTTAACTGGACACCAGTAACACAATTTGGGGGTTTCTTATTCAGTTTTAGTAACACAATTATGGTATGAATTTTTGAAGTAATACTTTTTTAGCACCGTTGTGATTTGAAAATTCAATGAATCGAAAAAGCGACGTCAAAGAGACAAACATTCATAAATAGGATATAGCCTACAAAAGAATGAGAAATATTATTTTTACGTATACTATCATGTATCTTTGCACGAGCTTCAGAAAATGTCTCATAAACAACGTGGTGTATCATTCGCGTGTTTTATTATTTTGCATCTACTTATTAAAATTCGTTGGTTTATTGACTTTTGTTTATTATTTAAATTGGCCAACAATATTTAATTATATACATTGATTTATTAACATTAGTAACTGAACTTGCACTACCGCCGTGGGTGATTTGCACACAATTTTTGTGTATGATATGGGGGATAAGTGAACAGACAGATCATATTGACAGCTCATGCTTTATGTCTTGTAAATGCTCACTAAGAATTTTTTTTAGAAATTTTAAAAATAAGAGATTAACAGTTTAATGGAAGTTCGTAATATTCAAAATTAGAAACATGAAATGAGAAATAATGACATGAGCGAACCGCTGGCGACAGTTAGTAATTTATGGACACTGATAAGCACTTTTCCTCAGTTGCTTGACGAATCATGCGTTTGTTTGCTAAAGTTGCTTATATGTTACAGAAGACTTTAACTTAAAATCTAAGCAAACTTTTGACCATAGCTCTCAAGAATCTTTTTAGAATACAAGTAGATACATAAAAGTAATATTCTATGGGTAACGTAACACCCTTCTTCCTCAGCTATTGTGTCATAGAGCCACATTGTCGTAGATTCATTGTGATATTTTGGGAGTGGTCAATATAGCAAAAAAATTGTTTTATTAACCGCCATTCAAAAGGTATTGGGGTTCGAAATTCGGTATGCGTATCGTTTTTGTGATATATTTGTTTATGGTAGTTGGATTAGTGTGTTTGGAAGCTGTTGATATTTTAGTTACGGATAAGGGATAAGCAGCCAAATTTAAGAGAGTTATTTTTAAAATTTCAAGTTATCATATAAATTTCAATACTAAGCTAGAACCAGATTTTATAATAAAGAGTTCGGAACCAGAAAATAGTCTGGATGACATTTTTAATTGGCTTGCCACCTCTTTCACTGCAACGTCAAGTGTCGTGGGTATAAATCCTTTTTTGATCCGACTTACTGAAAATATTATACCTGTTTATTGAACCTACAGTACCTACAGTATCTACAGAACCTGAGATGTTACAAAAATATGGAATAAAGTAATATTGTACACCTTATATGATCATCGACCGCATTGCACGATGTTAGTTTCTAACAGGCAACCAAAAATAACATTTCAATAAAACATATTAATATAATTTCAAGAATTTCAATATTAACTAAAATGTAACATAGTTTATACTACACGCTAAAGCATCATAAGCGCACTAATATAAAGTCTGTTTCATCACTTTTTACTCTATCATTGTAAAGTACCACCTTGCTTCCGAAATAGGACGCATTCTGTCCTCTATAAAACTATCG
>JANTPX010066898.1:0-11047 GCA_024757885.1 Apantesis nais | reverse complement strand
AAAAATGTATTGTGTATTGACTAGTTTCTAATATTTCAAATGTAAGAAAAATTTTGCATACACAAAGTGGTGTACAAACTACACTTACTCAAATATTTAAATGTAAGTTTTAGTGATATTTTTTCTAACATGTGTAAATCAAATGTTGAAACGGGGTCACTTAACAGTTAATGAGTGGGTAAAAGCTCCTTCGGTTAACTTATCGTTTATCGACAATTTTTTGGGTACTGACATCTACATACTTAAGTGGTCCTACTAGCCTCGCTACATTAATCGATGAAATTATTTCAAAACCTCAATGAAGACAAAGTTTAACATGAATTTCAATTAAATTATTGACAACGAGAACATTTTAGTGGTTATTGACTTCGGTTTTGGATCCTCCCTCGATGCCTATGTTTTGTATGTGTTAATCTGTGGTGAATACGATTGTATGATCCTATTAATTTTATTGTAATTGTAATCTTTATATTTAACCTCATAGTGAGGAGAAATTATTAAACCACCTAATTTCTAAATTAATTGAATTTTTATTTTCTCTTTTCATCTATAAAAAAAAATGAACTAAAACATACGCTTGTCTGTTTGGAATGTCAAAATAATAGGCTTTTTTCACGCTAACGGGGATTTTTGCACGATAACTATGTTTAAAAACCAGTTTAGTTTTTGGTCTGTCTGTTTCTTCCGGGTAATTTTCTAAGCGGCTCGACCGATTTTAACAATGTTTTGCTACCAGGTAGCTATCTATATCAGTAGTAACTTTGGCTCTTTTCCTTTGAGCTCCGTCCGGGAATGGAACCCGCGGACTTATTTATTTTTCACGATACAATTAACAATAATTTTTAAATGAAATTCCACGCAAACGATAGCAGCTAGTAATACACAAATAAGAATCATTTATAGACAATAAAAAAATCCCTTATTATTTTAATCAATTATTTAAAATTTCATTCTACGTGCATTCTTAGCTATTTTAGGTGTTGAGTTGTTTGATTAGACATAAATAAAAATAGCTTCGTTACAATTAACTAAATTAACAACAGGAAGCTTATAATATGTGATGGCTATTTAGTGTGTGTGATGTGATGCGCCTACGTAGCAGAAGCTTTATTTAAAAATCTTTCACGTTTTGAGCTTGTTACGTATAAAAACTGCATACTTTTACAAAACTGTTCGTTGTCGACCGGTCATCGTTTGACCGCGTTCGAACGTGGGTGGATGAAAACGAACGTTACAATTTAACAACTTCTTTTGTACTCTGTAGTTACCCTAAGTTCAGCAAGTTATAAATAAATACCTACATATTACATAACCTAACCTACTTACTTACATGTAGTCTAATCAGCAGCTTGCAATATTGGATGAGTTATGTTCGATTTGAAATGCGCTTGAGTCGCTTTAACCAAACTAATAATTTATAACCTCCACAACTGATTCCTGTTACTTATTTTCAACTCCATAATTTCTCCCAGCTGTGGTACTTAAAAGCTGCGATTACGCAGTCGTAAATTACGCACTTACATAAGCGGATATTTATTTAACACGTCCGTTTACTGACCTTTTGGACGACGAGTGGTGTGCCGAAATCTTTGCCGCCCTGCAGACGAAATCCCAGCGGCTGGTGGTCGGCTTTATTCAACCGCACAGTTATAACCTGTGCCATCTGTTAACAAATAAGCAAAATACGTTAGGCATTTTGAATTGTTAATTTTGGATTTAATATAAAAAACAACAGTTTCTATGCTAGATCTAATGCAGTACTCTTTCTCTTCGGCAAACATCACACGCTCTTACTATCGTGGATCTTAACATAATTTTAAAAGTTTTCATTTCCAAGCAAATAAATTACAAAGTGGATACAAAAATAATGATAAAGTACTACACTGTGGTACCATTAGCCTGGCATTTGATTGACCCAATTGAAGATTTATTTTCTGTCATGCCCAACCTCACGGGCCGCGTGCTGTACGCAGCCGCAGACATCATGCGATCTATTTTATCTTCGATCAACATCTAAGTACAAAACCAAAAGACATCAGTGAAAGGAGGCTGAGAGTGGAACTCGTTTATTTATAACTACAAGGAATAAACAATAATCAAATCATTTATCGGTTTTCAGAGGTCTAAGATTTCTCTCCGTGATATTTTAAATATGATTAAAAGAGTCTGATAGAATCTTCGTTTCGTCTGACAGACCGTATATTAATTCAATAAGAAAGAGAACCTTACGGTGAAATCAACCACATAGACGATGTCTAATTTGTTTAGTTAGAGGTTTTTTTACAGACACATAAGAGTTGGCATCGTTAATATAAAAATGTTATAGGTTTAATGTTTAATTAAATTGAATGGAAAAATATACAAATAGTATGGTCTTGGTCGGTTCACGTCTCCGCATAATTAATTCGAGGCATCTCCTAGTTGCTATCTAGTTAACCTTTTACCCTGGACTTGTAATCTGCGTTAATTAAAATATTATAATAGATTGGCGGTATTTCTATGATCTCTTACTGCCTTATTGACTTAGTATAAAGTTTAGCAAATCACGTTGAATTTAAAAATAAATGTTTTATAATATGTAAACATAAACTTAGCCGGCCTTTGTTGAGGAAGCTGAACCTCAGTTGAAACGAATCGCAGACGGTCACGTCTTTGCGAACCGTCTCGACAAAAATGTTAGTTATTTCTTTTTTTTAAAGACAATATTGTTGGTTGTTTAATACGTTTGTGCAGTTTATTTAAAAATAGCACCTGCTACTATGGTGTAGTTTTTAAACTGCAGGTAGGTATTTATTTTCATATTCCGTACCGTGATCGTGACACGAGCTGATACTTTGCTGTCTCCAATAATTTTAATAAAAATACTACTAATGAACGAACCCAACTAATTGCTTGTTGTTAATGATGGTATGCAGCACTATCACCTCTCAATAGCAAAAAAAGTTATCGAGCCTACTCAAATGTATTTTTGAAACAGATAACTGCAATACAGAGAGAATGATGTAAAAAAGTTTTATTAAAACAGTAAATTAAAATAAAAAATGAATAAAAGTTGTTGTTTATAGCAATAATAGTAGAATCGTGATCGAATGTGGCCTCCGTTTCAGGAGTTTAAACGGGTCTAATCGTTTCGGCACAGTGGCTATCGGACGCGCTATCTAATGTTATCTCGTGTTAAATAACGATGCATTTGGAATCAACACTTTCACGTGTAATGGCTTCAAGAGTTTTCGCACTCACACTCTCGCTACATGAGAAATTCATGTTTTCACAGGATTCAGGACCACAGGATTCAATACAATATATAGGTCTCTTGGAAAGTCTGATTGCTCAAGTAATGTATACCTCAATTTATTACGCAACAGTATTCCTTTGCACTGATAAGTAGTATTTATTAGATCAGAGTCTATGTGTGGTCCCCTCGATTTCCAGACAATAAAGCTCATAAGCGCCTACATGAGAGGGCTGTTACCAGAGTAACAGGAGGAGTTACCAGACAATGACAAGTTTTCTAACGAAAAACGAATAAATCGGATTGTTTGAAATAGCAACCCTCTACATTTAAGTTTTGGTTTTATCGTAGTTTACAGTTCTTACTAGTTATAAGTAATATGGAAACTATATGAGTAGGTAAGTTTAAGAAAGCCTAGCCAGCATAATTTATTCAAAAATATTCACGATGATTACTTACAGAAATATTATATCCAGTAAGACTTACAATGAGACGTTACGCTCATTATAAATTCAAATAAGTTGGATTTAGTATTGATTTTCCTGCAATTAACTCCCATCTCTGTATTGTTGTCTTTAAAGGTACAATGTCATCTTGAAAGCCTTTGTTTGTGACTGTCTTATCTCAAGAATGCTGCTTGATAATTATTATAGTATTTACGAGTCAGCTCTAATATGTTTTTACATTAAGATTTTTGTTTAGCTTGCTGCCACTCTTTGAATACCAAGAAGTGTTTCAGAAGTCTGATCCATTTTCGGCTGCTTGGTTGAGCTTTAGTCAGAAATGTTCACGGTAATTTCTGTCATGACTGTTACCATTAGATGACGAAAATTGTCCTTTAATGTATTTCAATTAATCAGCTGCAGTTTAAATTGGCGCTAGAATTTATTTAGTAATCGCAGAGCTAGTGTAGATTATAAAAACATGAATCTATTCATTAATATACAATGTAATACATTTAAATTTTTCTAAATTTGTCTAGTTAAGGACACTCGGCCAACTCTGCATTACTCGTAAATTTACTCAAATCACTTAATTCCGCAGTACTTCTCGGAAGTATCGCGGCGCGAATTCTTGTTGTTCAATATATTTATTTAACACATTTGATTTTTCATCCGACTGTTAGTCATACGTTAATCGATGACGTCACCGGTGAGTAACCACTGAACACCGCGCTCGTCGGTCACAAAAGCGGTTTACCAGGTATTTGGGCGAGATGAGATGGAGACTTTATGACGAGCGTATATTTATCTCCAAACTACTTTTAAGTAAATCAGAAGCACTTAAAGATACCCACATAACGGATTCGATACTAAAGGCATTGTGAAATATATAAGTGCAATGTAATAAGCGGGATTTCTTTTCATTATAAATTTTATTAATTCAATTATAATTATGTTGAATTAAATATACGCTATTAGTGGCAAGTTATCAGTGACAGTTAAATAAAAATGTTATATGACAAGGTAAATACATATACTATGGCATCAATTATTGGTCAAAATTTAGAAAGTAGGTTATTTGGTTATATTATAAATCATTTTCTTCGCCGATTCCGAAGGAACCAGTTCTTTATTTACTTACGAACTTGGCTAAGGTTCGAAACCGGTAAGTCGAACAACTATTAACTTTAATACAAACAAACTTCATAGTTTATGTTTATAAACGTATTCTTTACTGAGTTTAATTGATTTCTAATAGAAATATCAATTAATTTATATTATATGTACATTTAGCATTTAATATTAATTAGAACCGTTAAAAAGTTTTTAACGAGGTTTTTAAGATTGTATGTGTCTGTTATACCCATACATTTTTAAAACTGGTATTGTACATACCGGGAATGGTACCAGGGTACTAGCGATATCTAAGTGACAACATTTTGCATTCCTAATATTAATGAACATTTCACAAATAAAGAAAACGGTACTGGTACAGTAAATGGGTATGTGTAATGCACCTGAGTGTAAATAGTAAATGTAACAGATATCTTGGTGATAATAACAAAGACATATTAGTGAGGTATGTATTCACACACCTGCATAGTGTAACATAGCGGGAACAAATGCGGGATGCGTGGGAGTCTCGTTCCATAGTACCTACATACGTATAAGTAAGTAGATTGTTAATATACAGTTACTCTCTATCCATGAAATACAACATTTATTGAGATTATAGGAATCCAGTGTAGGGTTTCTCTAACAGTATAAGTAATATTATTTGTAACTTAATCCTTCAACATTTTCAAAGTTCAATGAAAGTGAGTATAAGATCCTGATGCCATTTATAATACCTTTTTATGGCCTAGAGGGCAAATGAGCAGACTGGGCACCTGATGGTTAGGGTGCTGCTAGGGGCACCTGCCACTTCCTTCCCTCATAACTACGGAGGAGTAGATTAGGCCTCCGGTATAATTACTCACTCCATGAAAACCAAGGAAAGAATTGCATAAATCGGGTAACTTTGTATCTTATTAAATCATTTTGATTTCGGCCAAACCAATAAATATCATGTTTGGCAATATTGATAAACATAACATACTGCGTTACGAGTTTCAAATTCCAATGTCGAGGTAGTGGAGACTCCTATACATCTGTAAAACCTTTCAAGACAATGTCGGCACTGCAACGGAATCGACTGAGTACCGGGTACACATTTTTATACATGAAGATCGCAAAACCGTCTACATCTCCATGTCAACCCCAATTATCGTACTGGATACGTAGAAAATCTGTATCGATGCTTACCATATCTAGCCCACAGACTGCAGAGAAGGCCTTAATAAAAATCTTTTATATTGTTTCTGTGTACAGAATTGCAAGATGCGATACATCACATCGCAGCAAATCTGCTAGCTAGCATATTGTAGTTTAAAGACATACTTAAGTTAAGTGTATTGTAATTATTAAATATATACGTGTTAAACATTGTTTATTCAAGTGTGGCCTTGTGAGGTCATGCTGTTCACGATGCTACAAAAGACGATCGATACTCGACAGTATGTAACCGATAATATTGATCAATAAAATGGCATATATGTGGGTATTCATCAAAAGAGCTCCGTATTTATACCTATATGTATAGGGTTGGTTGCTTGCCTACGATAGGCGCATATTGCATGCCCGAGCAGTAGCCGGTCGGTGCGCTAGTGGCGAAGGTGTCGCAAGCATTGGCGTCTGCTGAACTATTCCAACCAGCTGACTGGGACGGCGACGGCGACGTGGCGCCGTCGGTCATTCGTTTGCTGCTCGACTAACCAATGAATGATGTTGCATATTTTAGCCTTATACAATTACCATATCATTGTATTCCATTAATTATGTTTACTTGTAATGTTTGGCATAGAGCTCTCACGTTTACGTTGAAATGTGAACCTTTAAAATATAAATATAGCCTTATTCTATATATATGTACTCTTTGTTTATAAACAGCGTGATACTTTTCGTATTTTAAATCATAAAGATTTAAGATTCGAAAAGTATTAAATCACATCATTTTGCTGTTTTAGCTATCCTTTTGCATTCAGGAATTTTTAGTAAATATTAGCGATTCTACACCGACACCAATTAGTGTTCAAATATATAATTTTAAAAACATTCATTTCATTTCATTTATCTCGCGTTAGTTCTGTTTCTGTATAAGCGTATTGACAGTTGCGTCTGCGTTTTGCGTGAACTTGGCACTAACTGACTAACACTGATCTCTTATTGTTAGCATATCCGTCTCATGGCTAAAGGCTTTAAGGTCTTTCTTCTAGATGTGATGTCATGTGTTGTATAACCCTATGAAAATAAAGTCAATAACCCCCAAACTGCAGAGAAGAACCTTGGTATTTAAATATAGAACGGTTACGAAAGATTTGGCGACCGGCCATCGCGTCACTCGAACGCCTCGATGATAACACGTAGTTCACAAACAAGCAATTGTAGTTATTTTCTATGATTGTGCCTGCATAATTGTTTGAATTTCTTAGCTTTTTTGGTCACAAATGATAGTTTTATGACCCATTAAGTCCACTTCCTGACAGAAAAATGTTTACAAGTTTCATGATTGAGTAATCGATAATTTGCATTGTATCTTATTAATGATTAAAAAGATGGTATCAGGAAGAACGATTTACGTTCGGATTAACTTTTCAGAAACCCTTAATAGTAATTTTACGAAAACAAGCGAAATCGAATAATAAGCTGATCTATGGTACAAAATGAATAAATTCTGACATTAGTGAGAAATAGTGACAATGTAGTCAACATTGTTTCTCAGTTTGAAAATATGTAGTAGATACTTACTTAAATAAGGTTCGCTAAATGTAATAAATTATCCGCTGTTTAAAAATTGTTCAAAGTTATGCATATGAGATATTTAAAATGTTTACAGAACGCAAATAGCATTTATAGTATACAGTAGTTAACGTTAAGGAAAGTTTGAAAGAAACCTAGATGTTGTTTAGTTTAGTTAGTAATAGATCACATTAAATTACCTATGTTATCACCTAATTTAAAGAATATAACAAATTACAAAAATCATTGTGTAAATGAATAAATATATACCTATAGTATGTTAAAATGTGTTTGTATATTTGTAGTAGGCAGAAAAGATTCTTCTAAAATTACACTGACTTGTTGGCACTCACATTCAGTGGCGAATGGTGGGCGGATTACAGAGCTGCATGTAAAACTCATTGATCCATGAATAACAGTTTAAAATTGTGAATTTTATTATTAAATTAATTCGTAATTAAAATGGTTCTTTCGTCACAATCTGTTTCAAACAATTTTTTCCTCTATAACGAAACTACTTACTTTACTTGTATAATAAAAATATCACGTGATTCCTCCAGACATAGAGTCAAACAAGCCTGATAGTTGTCATGGCCGGAGTTGTCTGAAAGGATAGGGTCAACAAACTACGAGAGATATCTCTGGTGTTTGGTTTATTGGTTCCAGAAGCAGATTACCTTTATGTTAGCCGTACTTATAGTTATTAGAAAAAGTACTCTGGGTATTAAAGATCCCTAGCGTAACTCTCAGCAATGACCAGTATTAAATACAAAATTCGAGGCTGACCTTTTAAAGGCATTCTTAGCACTTTTTTTATAAATTAAGTAACTAGCATGTTACTAGCGATTTAAGGAAGAGGCAGCGGATTGATTCGGACTGCCCAAGATCGGGATGGTTGGCGTTCTTTGGATGATGCTCCTTCGCTCAGCAGTGGACGGCAATAGGCTGAAGATATAGTATAGTAAGACAGTAAAGCAGTAAAACCTTGAATCCCTATCAAGGTTTTACTGTTTTCCTATCTCAAACCATCTAAATCTAAAATCTAAGCGGTCTGTAATAAGCTCTGTAAACATTTTTTAAATTAATTTTCGAAACACTATCAACTTTATTAATGTATATTATAAAATAAGTATTCACTTTAACATGAAGGTAGGTCTACATGTACCTACAAGGTTCTACCGTAAGTAGGTGCCTACCTTAAAAACCGAATGAAAGTCCTACTAGCATATCAACTTGTACGTGTGACGCAACAACCTCTTAAGTAATACTCATTTTCAAATAGATAAAAATAACGTTAATAGATGCAAGGAACAAGTTCAATGTTATTGTACTTAAAATACTTGCAGAGCCACAGAATTACTGTTAAATGACATTGTACATTATTTCTTACCGTGAAACCAGCGCAAAATTTTAAAAACAAATATGTCGCATATACTAACATTTTGGCAAACAACCAATATTTTAGACATGTATTACTATCTCTACCCAAAAATCTCACGAAATTAGATGACCATGAATTTAATTGTAGACGATAAATATTAAGGCAAATCATGTCCATCATCTCTGAAACAAATTAAATTGTTCTTTAACGAAGGTTCACAACACTTCCACCCACGGATACACGATCTTACATGCAGACAGAGATTCATTTCATAGTCTATGTGTACATATATCTTCTTATGTATGGTTTGTGGTCATTCTCAGAAGTTACGTATATCTATAGACCAAGGTGACGTCACTCCGTTCGAAGCATATGACTAATAACGAAATAAAGAGTCTCGTTATTGTTCTGGACTACTTCATATATATCATAAAAGTATGCATGAGTTCAGAACAACGGATGTGCATCACTGATCCCGGCGGTACCACATTGACATCTTTATGAATGACTCGACTCACTGTTTATGCCAGTCTCCCCGACAACAATAACTTTATATTCCGACTGTACTTCAGTGAGAATATACAGCTGAAATTGCAGTATAGAGAACAAACAATAGATATTCTTGCTATTTAAAAAGCAAATTATCTCTTGACCGTTTATGCATACCCTAAGTTCCTACACAATAGTAACTCTTAATTTTAGTAAGTATTAATTTTAAAAGGATCTCAAGCAGTATTGTTACCGATAATTATTTTTATTACTAATTTGTATAGTTATATGTGTATACCGGGACAAAACAATGTGCTTACGGCAGCAATGTACTTAATTATAACCACTTAATTCACAAAAATCTGGCCGGCATTGGTGAAAGTCCCATGAAATTTTATAGTGCAATAGATTCTTAAACACATCCACACACAGCCAACACAATAGGCGAGGAAGAGACGAACATATTATTTTCTGAAGTTCAAAGGTTAATTGGGGCTAATTGCAAATCGCTACAGAAAACAAGTTTAGTTCATAACCTACATTAACGAACAAGACGCGCATCGATATTGACGAAAGGAATCTGACATTTTTTGATTGTCTGGTTTCATTGTTCGCATTGTGGCCAGACTGTAGTCGTATCTGCCAATAATAATTAAAAGTATTAGTGTAGATAGATGTTCATCATGAAATATTGACGAGGATTATTTTAGAAATTCAAATGGAAAGTTTCTTATACTTTAGATATAGATAAGTTGCAATCTTTTCATATAACTTCCATACTTTTTAGTCGAAATAATAAAATGCAATATGCAATAGGAACTTTAAACGGTAGGCACTTATTTCATAGCCGCTGCGTCGTTTCAATAAGGAATATAGTTATGAGTAATGAAGCCATACCCAGACAGACGACCCGTATGACTCATACTTTAAGGCCCGAGAATATAAAAAAATGTGAAAATTAAAAGCTTTTTCTGAACCTTAGACTGAATAACTTAAGTTTGACGTGGGTACAATACAATGGTTCATGATTGGCTGTCACTAATAATTAGACTCACATCACATCACATCATCAGCCTTTAGCAATCTACTGCTAGATATAAGCGTCCTTAGAAGGCAGGTTAAATTTTGTTTAGTCTAAGTATACTCAAAAATTATAAATTCCAACTAATAAGAACTATATGTTTACCAGGAAAAGTGCAGACCCTTCCTTTCAATGTCAACAAACAGAAATTACCTGTTAAAAAATGTATGTCAATGCTTCCGATAACAATTAAAATGCATAGCATCTTGGTTTAAATTGGAAACAAGTCTACTCTTTCGACGAAATAAGTATGAACTTGACAATTACATTCAAATTGGTAGTAATACGTAAACGGAAGGTGACAACTTACAGTCGTAAAACAATACAACCGTAAAACAAGAATTCGCAGGCAGTCTACAGTCATCGGCCAGTGTAGGTATTCATGTATGTATGCATGTATTAGCGTTGGTATTTTTCCTTGGAACAGTTTACTTATTGCGTATTATTTATATACTAGCGCATTTATCCCCGAATAGCTAGAAAGTGGCGTTTTGAACGCTCACATTTTGCTTACTATAAGAATTTATAAATAGTCAGTTGAGGACCCTGTTCTAGTGGGTTCTCCAATCATAGGACAGACGAAC